>PVKS010047721.1:0-12707 GCA_004027875.1 Aplodontia rufa | reverse complement strand
ACTTCAGACAGCAGAGAGAACTAAAATGTGCCCAGTTGGTGGCTGTTGAAGAAAACACTTGGCCTTTCCCTAGCTGGGCCTTAGGCCAGAGGCAGGGGAGGTCAGGGGCTGCTGGGACTCTGAGTGGCTCCCTTGCTCAGCAGCACCCTAGCAGCACAGGCGAGCAGCAGCAGCCTCGCTGGCGCCTGGTGTCTGCCCCGGGCTTTGCACAAGAAACTCACTGCAAATCGCCAGCTCGTCAGGGGCCTGGGTTCTCATCACTTCTTTGAAGAGAACCAAAGCACAGAGATGCATGGAACCCGCCCCAAATCACACAGCCAGCAGTGGCCCCGCTGGCCTGTGCTCATGGAACCCAGTGCTCTGTGGCAGTCCAGCTTTTCTTTGGCTTCTCCCATTCCTGGCCAGTTCCTGCTCTCAGAGTCACTCCCGCCTGGCTGTGCAGGAAGACCAGGCTTCAGCGAGAGAGAGCCACACAGTGGAGCCAGCCAGAGCGCGGGGGCTGTGTCCAGATTCCAGGTCCTCTGAGGCTGGCCTCTGCTGGCGGTGTGGCAGCTGTCTCCTGGGGGAGCACACAGTGTGCACCAGGCTGGGGACCACTCCAGGCAGAGGGTGGTCCCTGGCACTCAAAGGTTCTGAATGGAGAGGATGGAACCCGATAGGCCACTGGGGGATGGGGGTGCAGCCCCATTCCAGAGGGACCAGTGCTGCCTGGGCAGTGCACAGGGCACTTCCTTCAGGACCCACAGCATCCACACAGCACTGAGCACCCTGGGACTGGAGAAGTGGGTGCAGTCTAAGGCCGCAGGATTTCTGTGGTCTGAGTTCTCCATGAGGTGCTCAGCGCTCCTCTGCATTCATCATTTTCGGTTCCAAATTTGAGGCAAAAGGAGGATAAGGGAGAGTGGGTGCAGGTCCACCACGTCTCCTCTCCCCAGGCACAGTGGTCAGGGCCAGAGTCTGTGCAGGAGTCACGTGAAGTCCAACCTCCAGGATACCCTTCCTGCGGGTCCCCATGAGTCTGACCCCGTGAGCCCACAGCCAGGTCCAGCACCAGGTGGGGCAGAGTCAACATGAGGCCAGGTGGGGGTCCTGTCCTTTGCAGGGACTTGACCATTTTCTTAGAAGTGCATTTCTCAAATGTCCTGAGGATTACAAGAACACATGTGACAACCAACAGGTAATCACAAGGATCACCTCGCTTGCCTTACTCTGGTCCTCCAAGGGGAAGGACAGCAAAGGATCCCATTTCTTGTATCTGAGCAGTGTGTAGAGCCCAGCTGGGTTGGGTGGGGGGCTGCGCAGCTTTGGCAGCCTGCAGCGCCCCATAGGGTGCTTTCTACAGGAAAAGGAGCCCCTAAAGAAGTGGCTTCCCACCTGGACCAGGAGGAGCAAGGTGTCCTACGGCTCCCGTCACCTCCCCCGAGTCCCTCAGCCCAGGTACACCTGGTGGCCGTAGTCCCTTCAGCATCTGTGTGTTTGAAGCGCTGTCCCTTGTGTGCTGATTGAGAGGCATTGGTGATGGTTCCAGTGTCTTGGTGCTCGTCCCCAGTCCCTCCAGTGGCTCTGCTCAGGGCAGCAGCCCCAGAGGCAGGAGGTGGTAGGCTGTGAGCATTGGCTGCGTGAAGTGGCCGTGGCTGATTGCTAGAGGAAAAGACAAGCAAGGCATCAGCCCTCAGGAAGCACAGCCTGCAATGGATGGTGTGTTGGGGTGCAGCATGTGCACCCCATTCTCAGCACTGATTCATATGCCCTCCATGCACTGATGGAGGTGTGTTGGGAGCCGCACTTTCATGTGGGCATCCCCTTACTTCTCCTGTTTGGATTTTTCCTATCCCCATATGTGCTCTTTTGTGTGTGTGCTCTTTATTTTCAATTTAAAAAAAGACCTTTTTTGAGGTACTTGGGATTGAACCCAGAGCCTCACACATGCTAGGCAAGACCTCTACCACTAAGCTACAACCCCAGCCCTTTTAGAAAGATTTGAGATAGGGTCTTGCTAAGTTGCTTAGGCTGGCCTTGGACTTGCAATCCTCCTGCCTCAGCTTCCTGAATACTAAGGATTGTAGGCATGCACCACCCCATAGTTGGCCCCAGCACCAGGGGTCCCTCCCAATCAGGCTACAGCTCTCATGGCACCTGTGCTACCAGGAGGAGTCTGATAAAAACCAAAGTCAAGGTTTAGACCATGAGCTCTGACATTAGACATGGGTAGATGATATCCTCATTCTCTAGAGACAGGGCTTCTCTCCTTCTGAATCCTCAGGTCTAGAATCTACCCTAATCCTGAGAGCTATTTTCTCACCTCATTCCATCCCTATCCTGTCCCCAGTTGCTCTGAAGGAGGCAGGTTACACAGAGGGTGTCCTGTCCTGGAGACATGGTGTGACCCTGGAGGGGGCTCATGTCCTGTCCCCACCATGGGGAATCCCCTCTTACCAGACTGAAGATGACTTCCCTATCCATGGGAGCTCCTCTACCAGCAGACACATTTGTCCTCTAGGACCCAGGCTGGCTCACACTTTGTCCATGGGTGACCTGGCCCTGCTGACCATTGGTCTCCTTTTTGATCTTTTACTATTCCACCAACTGACCTCTCCTCTGACTCAATGACCAGGATGGGTCAGTCTTGAGTCCTCACTGATTCAGGATGAACAAATTGTCCTGAGTCGTTGAGACGCTGAACCGTCAGTTGAGGTCTTTGTCAGTTAAACTGATTCTGTCTCCAAGGAACCACATACTAGATGATTCTGATTGGCTGAACCATTTGGCCCACCAGTGGGTCACCAACTGCCAATCAAACAGAGAAACCTGTGAAGGCTGTATGAAGAAAATGGAGAAAAGGAGAAGAGAAAATTTGGCTGGGAGCAGAAAGGAGGTTGGGTGGTAGTAGCCTCAACCATAGGCTCCTTGGACTTTTTTCTTCTTCCTTTTTAAAAAAATACTGTATTGAGACATAATTGACATACCATACAATTCACCCATTTAAAATGTACACTGAAGCTGGGTGTGCCGTGCACTACTATAATCCCAGCTGTTCAAAAGGCTGGGGCAGGAGGATCACAAGTTCAAGATCATCTTAGGCAACTCAGTGAGACTCTGTCTCAAGAATTTTAAAATTGAAAAAATAAAGGACTGAGGATGTATCCCAGTGGACCAGGGACAAGATATAGTCCCAAAGGGTACACTCCCAAGATCCTAGCTGGTTCAACTAGGTCCTACCTCCTACAGTTTCCATCACCTCCCAATAGTCCATTCACCAATGGATTAATCCACTAACAAGGTTTCAATCTCCAGTACTGAAAGAAAATGTGCACTGGTTGTTAATATAATCACAACATTGTGCAACTATCACCACAATCTAATTTTGGAACATTTTCATCACCCCAAAGGGAAGCCCTCTGCTCATTAGCATCACAACCCCCAGTCCTACATAACTACTATTCTACTTTGTAGCTATAGATTTGCCAATTTTGACAATATAAACTATTGTGGTTTGGATCTGGAACATCCCCCAGAGGCCCTTGCATTGCAGACTTGCTCCCTAATGCAGCATGGTACAGAGTTGGAACTTTAGGAAAAGATTGGATCATGAGGGTTTTAATCTTTGTTAGTGGATTAATCCATTGGCAAATTCATAATTTGAATGGGCTATTGGGAGGTGGTGGAAACTGTAGGAGGTAGGACCTAGTTGAACAGAGTAAGATCTTGGGAGTGTGTCCTTGGGGACTATATCTTGTCCCTGGCCCATTTCTCTCTCTTTCGCTCTCTCTCTCTCCACCTCCTGGTTACCAGAGATGAATATCTCTGATCCACCCCATGCTTCCCACCATGATATTCTGCCTAACCACAGACCCATAGTAAAGGAGCCAATGCAACCATGGTCTGAAATCATAAGCCCAAATGAATCCAGTTGGAGGCCTACAAGTGAGCATGATGGAGCTAGAACGGAGTGTGCAGTTGAGGTCTGAAGGAAATCTGCCGCAGAACTCCCTGTGCTCAGGGAAACGGCACTTCTAATTTACTCAGGCCTTCAACTGATTATGAGAGGACCACCCAATCATTGCCAATTTTGGAGGACAATCCGCATCAAGTTCATTGACTTAAATGTCAACCTCATCCAAAAATACCCTGTTAGCTGATGCACAAAATTAACCATCACAAGAACATGGGTAAATTAACACCACTAGATTTTCTGATCCATAAACACACAATTTCTCATCAAATAAGCAATGAATTGCTGCTAAACAAAAGCACTTTGGAAAAATGACAGCTCTTTGCAATTTTCAAGCAATAATGGGCTACATTCAACTTTTGAGACAAAGAATTAGAAGTCCCATACTGAAATACTGAGGTCTCTTCTAGATGCCTATACTCAGGCCTCCTCTGTCTTTCTCATCATTTTCTCTTGGTCTGATGGTCAGAGGGGCCTAATGTTCAAGCTGCAAAGCAGGGTACCTCATAACCACTCCAGTCTCCTGTCTGAGGCTGTGAGATGCATGGGTTTTTTTTTTGATGGGAGTCGGGGCAGGGTCAGGCAGTATTGGATTGAACCCAGGGAGCCTATTAATAACATATATCCCTGAATTTATTTTTTTATACCAGGTCTAACTATATTGCCCAGATTGGCCCTGAACTTCAAATCTGGTTTTCCAGGAGGGGAAACTTCCTTTTGGTTCCTAATGTGTTGGCTATTATTAATATGAAGATGTCCTATACCTTATCAAGTGATTTTTCTGTGTCTGTTAAGATCATGTGCTTTTTATGTTTTTTCTATTATTAATTTTTCACATCTTAATGCTTCTTGAATTCCTGAGATAAATCCCACATGGACTTGGTGTATATACTTTTCATATGCTATTGGATTCAATGTACTATCATTTTATTGAGGATTTAGCATCTATATTCTTAAGAGATGTTGCTCTTTTGTTTCCTTAATATGTCTTGTGTTTGAGTATGAGATTCAGGCCACTTCCCGGATCTTGGAGATTCATCCGGATCTCCTCTGTAAGACCCTGCAGTCTTCAGAGTTGGAGCCCAGAGCTGGCTCTGGGAGCTACTTTGATGTTGACAAGTTTGATACAGACCACCAATCCTGTGGCCTGCTGCCTCTGTGTCAGGAGGGGCAGGTGCCAGGTGATCCAGTAGCAAGTAGGACCTTTAAAACAACTCAACCTCTGGATTCTCTCAAAAGGCAGCTGGCTAGAAATCTCCACACAGGAAACTTTCCCTCCTGGAACTTACATTGGATGAGGGAGAAGAAACCACAACAAATAAAATGTAAAGAATGATAGTGGGGGGCAGGAGCACTGGCTCAGCAGTTATGGTGCAGTGCTTGCCTGGCATGTGTAAGGACCTGAGTTCAAACCCCAGCACCATGTACACAACGAAGTGTCGGAGCAACAAAAGCCACATGAAAAAGTAAATAAAATTGATCCTTTCTCTCTCTCTTTGTCCCTCTCTCAAAAAATAAAAGTGATTGCTATGACTAAGAACAATCATTTTGGTGAAGGAGGAAGGGGAGGCTTATTCCTGTAAACTGTCCTACCGTTAGTAACCTGTTGCTTGGTGAAAACTGAAGGGGTTAGGATTCATGCAAAAATCCAAAGTATTGGGGTTGGGGATTTAGCTCAGTGGGAGAGGCCCTGAGTTCAGTCCTCAGCCCTGAAAAAAAAATCCAAAGTATTTGCAAGAAAGTAAAATTAGCAGGAAGGTGTTTTAAACTAGGATTGAGGCATGTGTATACTAGTAAGACCACTTTGGAAAACAGTTTAGCCTTATCCAAGGAAGTATAACATACAATTCCATGACCAGGTAATACTGCGTCCTCAACCATTTTTTTTTTAAATCAGGGATTGAACCCAGAAGCGCTTAACCACTAAGCCACATCCCCAGCCTTTTTTGTAATTTATTTAGAGACAGGGCCTCACTAAGCTGCTCATGGCCTCACCGAGTTGTTGAGACTGGCCTTGAACTTACCTTCCGCCTCAGTGTCCTGAACCGCTGGGATTCCAGGCATGCACCACCACACCCAGCTGAAAATGGATAAATCTGGATCAAAGCAGCAGAACAGAAAAACATTGCAAATATACATTAACAGAAGAATGGACAAATAAAATCTGGTAGAAGCACTGCCTGGAATCCTTATGGTAGTAAAGATGTGCTAACCATGACTCTATGATTCAGTACACTAGCAAGAAAAGAAAGTCACTAGCAAGGGGTGGAGATCCTGAGGAACACAGAGTAAAAAGATGTGCAGAACCAGCCAATGTGTGTTTTGCAAGACAAAGAACTTCAAACAAACTACAAAGAAAGGCAACTGATATAGAAAGGTGAAATTCCAGACAGTGGCCAGGGATGTGAAATGATTGAGGGGACAAAGTGATCTGCAGAAATAACCACAGGGTTATTTCTGGAGCTGAGCAATAGCTACACCAAGGTGAATTCTGCCTTGCATATACAATTTCTATGTTTTTTCATGTTGGCTGCTGCATTGCAATTTTTAAGATAAAGGAAAATCCCGGAGACCCACGATGGCAATCTGAAGAGAGAAGGCTTCCCCAGCAGCTCTGAGACTGAACGGGAAATCTCCAGCTCTTCTCCAGTATTTTGAGTGTCTTGAAGCTAACTGCACACCAGCACAGAGAAGCAGGTTGTGCTGCGGAAGCTGGTGCAGGAGCTGCGAAGGCATGGGAGCTGAGCATCCATCTTTAAACTCCTTGGAGGATTCCACACTCCCAAACCCACCAGGGCCAGCCCTCCTTAGGTCTGCAAAGCAGGCTCTTAAAACTGCATCTGGATCTGGCCACAGACCACAGGCTGAATTGGGAGGAGAAGGCTTGGATCAGACACTGAATCCTTTTCATGTAAGGGGTTTGGGTTAGTGGAGTAACGGGGAACATTGCTCAACACTAACCACTCCCACCACAGACAGGAGGACATTCCCTGTTAAGCCCGCGGATCTTCTTGCCCCAGCTATAATGTCACAGGAGTCAGTTGTGGCAACCACCAGGAGATGGAGCTTTGAAAACATAAGACTTCTGACTTTCAGATCCCCTGAAAACCCCAAATAAGAGACCCAGCCTATCATGCCCAGACAGAAAATGAAGATCTCCTCCCCAAAGGACCAGAGACACTCTTACATCAGTAAGTGCATATATTATTATCAGTGCATATATTATTTGAAATATATTATGCCTGACAAGCATAATTCACAGGGATAACTTCTTCCCTTAAATGATCACCCAAATCTTAGTAATAACTCTTTTACCCTTCCTATATTAGGCCACAGCTATCCTAGCTTCCCTTTGCATCTGTATTTTCTTTTCTACTTTTTTCTTTTCTCCTTATTTTAAATTTAGTAATTTTTTAAATTTTCTTTTCTTTTCAAAATTTTTCCTTTTAGCAATTTCTTTTTCTTTCTACAGCAAATTCTTTACCTCCTCCACTTTCTCACTGTACATAATTGGTCTATATAATCTCCTCTCTTAATTTCACCAGCATTACCCCCCTCTCTGACTCCCAATTAGTTAACTCTCTTCAACCCCCCCTTATTAAGGCTGCATAACGATTACTTCTGTAATTGTTAATCTGAATAACACTTATTTGTTCTTGAAGTCTGACATATGTAATAGTTAAATACTAGTGTCGCCAAAAATATTATCACTAACACTAGTTGCATAGGCTGAATTCAAAAGTCTATTATAATCTCTTCTAAATAACTAATTTGCTACTGTTTATTGTAAGCTTTGGTTGTACATATTGACAATTTGCAACTAGTGCATGAGGTATTGGAAATCTGTAAGAGTAACAAACAGTTCAGAGTAAAGGGGGTAGTCTTTTTAAATCAACTTTCCTGACAAAACCCCATTTCAAGTAAGGGTCTGGACAGATTTCACAATCCAACAGCTTAGTCCTTAAGGCAGGAGACAAGAAAAAGAATCACTGACTCTTGTATTGCTTCCACAAAGGGTTCACAAGTCAAATAAGAGAGAAGAATCTCTTCAGACATGAGAAATCAAACTTGAAGAGGTTCACATCATTCCCAAAACTCCCCTAGTAAGGGGGCTATGTCCAGGGACCAGGAAGAAAATCTAGAACAATATATCAATGAGCTGATAACAAAAAGGAACAACAAGTTAAAAGAAGAGGTAATGAAGGGAATACATGAGAAAACTCAAGAGTTGAGAAACTCGATCATTAAAGAAATCAATTTCCTCAAAAAAGAAGTTTCAGACCTAAAATCTGCAGTCAGTGACATGAGAGGGACCATGCAAGAATTCAATAATAGACTAACTTCAGTAGAAAATAGAACCTCTGCTATTGAAGAAAGAATATCCGACGATGAGGACAGGTTGATCAAGCTAGAGCTCACTGACATCAAAAAGAAAAACAGTTAAGAGATCATGACCAGAATTTTAAAAATGTCTGGGATGAAATGAGAAGAAACAATCTGAGAGTAATTGGAATACAGGAAGAAATTGAGACATGCACCAATGGTGTGAGGAATGTTCTCAAAGACATCGTGAATGAAAATTTTTCTCACATAAAAATAGAATCAGACATGCTCATCCAGGAAGCTTACAGGACACCCAATAGGCCTAATCGAAAGAGAAACTCACCAAGACACATCATATTCAAAATATACAACAGGGATACCAAGGAAACTATATTAAAATCAGCAAGGGAGAAACGCCAAATCACATTCAGAGGCAAGCCAATAAGAATTATCTGTGACTTTTCAGCCCAAATGCTGGAAGCAAGAAGGTCTTGGAATGATATCTTTCAATGTCTAAATGACCACAACATGCAGCCAAGAATTCTATACCCAGCAAAACTCAGCTTCAAATTTGATGGAGATATAAGAGCTTTTCATGATAAAACAAAACTGGAGGAATCCATTAACCGAAAACCTGCCCTACAAAGAATTCTCAAGGAAACACTCCAGACAGAAGAACAAGCAATTGATACCCAAAACCCACAAACTGAAGAAATTCAGTAAAAGTATCACCCAGCAATAACTAACCAAGGCAACCACAGAACTAGCTAAATAAGACACAATGACTATGAATTTATTACACACTTCTGTTTTAACACTGAATGTGAATGGTCTAAATGCACCACTCAAAAGACACAGACTTGCAGATTGGATCAAAAAACAAAATCCAACCATATGTTGCTTACAAGAAACTCACTTAACAGGCAAAGACATCCACAGATTAAGGGTGAAAGCATCATGGAAAAAAAATCTACCAGGCTTACGGCCCAAGAAAACAAGCCAGTGCCACTATACTTATATTCAACAAAGTAAATTTCAAACATAAATCAATCAGAAGAGATAAAGAAGGCCACTACTTAGTACTAAAAGGAACCCTTCAACAGGAAGAAATAACCATAGTTAATATTTACTTTCCAAACAACAGTGCACACAACTATGTGAATAAATTACTTCATGACATCAAACCATCATGGATCTAAACACCATAATACTGGGAGACTTCAACACTCCGCTGTCACCATTAGTCAGATCATCAAAATAAAAAATGAATAAAGAAATCACCAGCCTAAATAACTCCATAAAACAAATGGACTTAATAGACATATATAGAATTTTCCATCCCAAGTTAGCAGAATACACGTTCTTCTCTGCAGCACATGGAACCTTTTGCAAAATAGATAATATTCTGGTTCATAAAGATAATCTCAGCAAATATAAAAAAGTAGACATTATCCCATGTGTCCTTTCAGACCACAATGCTATGACCCTAGTGATCAACAGTAATAATCATAACAGAAAACACACATATTCATGGAGATTGAATAATACTCTATTAAATGAAGAATGGATCCAAGAAGACATGAGAGAAGTAATTCAAAAATTCTTGGAAGATAATGAAAATGAAGACACAACATATTGAAACCTCTGGGACAACATGAAAGCTTTCCTAAGGGGAAAATTTATAGCACTGAGTGCACACATTAAAAATGAAGAGAGATCCCAAATAAAAATGCGTATGCTTCATCTCAAAGCCCTTCAAAAGGAAGAACAATCTAACTCCAAAGCCAGCAGAAGACAGGAAATAATCAAGATCAGAGCTGAAATCAATGAAATTGAGAACAAAAAAGCAATAAAAAGAATTAATGAAACAAAGAGCTGGTACTTTGAAAAAATAAACAAGACAGACCACTAGCAAATCTAACCAAAATAAGGAGGGAAATCAATAAAATCTCCAATGAAAAGGGAGTGATCACCACTGACCCCATGGAAATCCAACAAATTATAAGATCATATTTTGAAGACCTATACTTCTCCAAAATTGATAATTTGGAGGAAATAAATTTCTTGACACATACAACATCTCTAAATTGATTCAGGATGATATTGAATTCCTAAATAGCCTAATCACAGGCACTGAAATCCATATTGCAATTAAAAGTCTACCAAAGAAGAAAAGCCCAGGACCTGAAGGCTTCCCCGCTGATTTTTACCACACTTTTGAGGAGGAACTAACACCTCTCCTTATTATTTCAAGAAATTGAAGAGAAGGGAATGCTCTCATCCATTTTTTCTGAAGCAACCATAACTCTGATACCAAAACCTGACAAGGATACATCAAAAAAAGAAAATTACAGACCAATATCCCTGATGAATTTGGATGCAAAAATCCTTAATAAAGTACTAGCAAACCTTATTCAAAACTTATAAAGAAGATAATCCATCATGATCAAATGGGCTTCATCCCAGGAATTCAGGGCTGGTTCAACATATGCAAAACAATTAACATAATTCACCACTTAAATAGAATCAAGGACAAAAACCATATGATCATCTCAATGGATGTAGAAAAGGCCTTTGATAAAATCCAGCACCCTTTTATGTTCTAAGCTCTAGAGAAGATAGGGTTCAAAGGATCATTTCCGAACTATGTAAAGGCTATATATGAGGCTAAACCCTCAGCTAGTATAATACAAATGGAGAAAAGCTGAAAGCATTTCCACTAAAATCAGGAACAAGACAAGGCTGTCTGCTCTCACCACTTTTTAAAATTTTTTTCTTTTCTTTTTTATTTTTTTATTGAGAAATTTATTTGTTGAACAATCATGCAAATTTTTAACAAAATAATATGTAATGTATATAGATTCTGAAGATTAGATTTACCCCCAAGAGTGCCCCACCAGTTACCCACCCTTATCCTTCCCTTCCGCTTCCCACCATCTCTAAAAAAAGTATTAGGTTGCGTAATATTACACAATATCTGAATTTGACACCTGATAATAGACCACCTCTCTCAATGGCCAGGGTTTAATTCCAGCCTCCACAGCTGAGTGACCCTTGGTTCTCTGGGTTGTGCTGATTTCACTCAGTATAATTTCTTCCATAGCCATCCATTTACCTTCAAAGGCTGCAATATCAGTGTTTCTAATTGCTGTGTAAAATTCCATGGTATATATGTACCACAGTTTTTGGATGCATTCATCCAGTGAGGGACTTCTGGGTTGTTTCCATGATTTAGCTATTGTAAATTGAGCTGCTATGAACATAGATGTTGCTTTTCCCTGGAAAGATACCCAGGAGAGGAATAGCAAGATCGTATGGTGGGCTCATCCCTAGTTTTTTGAGAATTCTCCATACTGCTTTCCAGAGGGGCTGTACCAGTCTGCAGCTCCACCAACAGTGTGTTAGTGTGCCTATCTCTCCACAGCCCCTCCAGCATCTATTATTGTTTATTTTCTTCATTGTTGCCATTCTGACTGGGGTGAGGTGATATCTTAATGTAGTTTTCATTTGCATTTCTCTTGCTCTCACCATTTTTATTCAATATTGTTCTTGAGACCCTAGCTGGAGCAATTAGGCAAAGAAAGAAATCAAAGGGATAAAAATAGGAAGAGAGGCAGTCAAACTCTCTCTTTTTGCTGATGACATGATCCTGTATCTGGAAGATCCAAAAAACTCCATCAGTAAGCTGCTTGAACTTATAAACATATTTAGCAAAGTGGCAGAATACAAGATCAACACAATAAATCAATAGCTTTCCTATACACTAATAATAATAGGACTGATGAAGAAGTCAGGAAATTAGTCCCATTCAAAATAACTTAAAAAAAAAATAAAATACTTGGGAATTAACCTTACACGGGAAATCAAAGATCTCTACAATGAAAAATATTGGTCATTGAAGAATGAAATCCAAGATGACCTAAGAAGATGGAAAGATGTCCCATGCTCTTGGTTAGGCAGAATTAATATAATAAAAATGGTCATTCTACCAAAAGCTTTATATAGATTTAATGCTATCCCTATAAAGATACCTATGTCATTCTTTACAGACATAGAAAAAGCAATTCTCAAATTCATTTGGACCAATAAGAAACCTAGAATTGCCAAAACACTACTAAGCAAGAAGATGAAACAGGCAATTTTGCCATACCAGATTTAAAACTATACTATAGAGCTGTAGTAACAAAGACAGCATGGCACTGGTATCAAGATAGGAAATAAGACCAATTGAATAGAATAGAAGATCCTGAAACAAGCCCTCAAATCTTTAAACATCTGATTTTTGACAAAGGGGGACAAAATATTACATGGAGGAGAGACAGCCTCTTCAACAAATGATGCTGGACAAAGATAATCAAATCAAAATGGATCAAGGAGCTAGGAATTAAACCAGCTACCTTGCAACTGATGGAAGACAAATTAGGTCCAACAC
>PVKS010047720.1:0-12710 GCA_004027875.1 Aplodontia rufa | reverse complement strand
TACTCGGCCATTAGAGAGGACGATATTATGGCTTTTGAAATCAAATGGATGGAGATGGATAGAATTATGCTTAGTGAAGTCTCCCAAGCTCAGAGACTCAAGGGCCGAATGGTTTCTCTCATCTGTTGATGCTAGAATTTATGGGGAAGCAGTAGGGCAGACGGCTAACCTAACAAAACTTTAAATTGAATGACTTTCAGAGTAATAGGGGGATGGCTCTCTAGGATACTTGGAGGTGTAGGGAGGGGATTGGGGAGGGGAGAGGGTATATGAAGAACTCATAGGAGTCTGGAGATTGGGAAGATGGGGGAACCATCCCAGAAGCCGATGTCATTCCTCCACGAGCTACCCATTTAACGCATGAGTTCTTCTGGGGGAAACTGCAACAGGTATAACCCAAGGTGGTCATCCATGTTTTGGCATTACCCCTGGATAACAAAGTTTATATACATTGATTGCTACTATTTTGATAATGTTTCCCCCTCAACTGTATCTCTATATACTTCTAATAAAAAAACAAGTTTAAAAAAAAAAAAAAAGAGTGTGTGTGTGGCCCAGCTGCAGATAGTACTCAGAGGTGTCTGGGTGGTGGTAACCGTGAGAGGGCAGGGAGGCGTGGGTGGAGCGTGTCCGCAGGCAAGCGCAGCTGCCCATCCATTGGGCTGGTCAGTAGGTTTTGTTTGTTGATGGCTTGTCCTTCACAATACAGCTGTATCCCAGGTCTGTGAGACCAGAGGTCCTGGGGCGGCTGGCATGAGGGCTGAGAGCAGGACACACAGTTCCCAAGCTGTGGGCAAACCACACATGTGTTTTACCACAGCAAAAGCAGGGCAGCATTATCTTTGAAGTTCACTGAATTTGGCCCCACCTTTGCAGGTGGGAGGTCTGAGGCTGGTCCTTCAGGCCCCCAGGTCCCGTGCTTGAGGTCTGCGTTCCCAGTCCACCCTCTACCCACAGGCCACTGGGCTCTGCCCATCTGCTGTCCTCAGCCTACCTTGGTCTCTCCAGCTTTCCAGGGGGCTCACAAAAACCCTGCAGAAACATGGGCAGGCCAGGTTTCCAGCGGCCCTGGCCCACCAGTCCCCCAGCCCACCCTCTGTCACTGGAAGTCCAGCCCTGTGGCCTGAGGGTAGTCTCTCAAGCATGTGAAGGCTGACCAGGCTCCACCCCGCCACCGTGCCCTGCTCCCTGCCTGGCTGGCAGCACTGTCTTCCTCCCGACATTGCCCTGGGGCCTGTTCAGTGCTCTGCCCCTCCAGATGCTGTGAGCCCAGAGGGTGTGACTACCTCACTACGGCCAGTGTGTGACATGTGGTCACAGGACCATGGGACCCCAGGGACCCCCTCAAGTCTCTCAGGGCACTGCTAGAGGGTGGCCTGAAGCAGGGGTAGCAGGTACGGGCTCCGTGCTGGACACCACCAGGGCACACCACTACCAGGGCCTTGCTGATGCACATGAAACAGTCGCGGGCTTCTTGTTCTTGTGACAGCAGAAGGACAGGAAGCTGAGAGGCGTTCACCTGACCAGCGAGATGAGTGAGCACTTTCCAAAGCCCAGGGCTCAGCACCGAGTACCCCATGCAAGAGGGGCTTGGGCTGCCCTGCGTCCTGCCCTCCCTGTAGCCAGTCCCAAGCAAACTTTGGGCGGCCTTTTGTCCCTGATCTGTCATGGCCACTGGCCCTGTGACTCTCCACCCCATGCTGGGGCCAGGCCCAAGTTCACAGCTAACTCTGCACAGACACCCTGGGACTGCTGGCAGGAGACCAGCCGGCAGGTCTGGGACAGCAAGACAGATAGCCTCTGGCCAGAGCCTGACCTCTGACCCTAGGTCCCACTCCACAGGAGCAGGGCGGAGGGGCAGCTGCTGCCCACAGGACATAGCACTGAAGCTCAACAGGCAGCTCCTGAGTTCCACAAAAGCACTGCAGCACTGGGGCCCCAGTGACAGCCTCCCCTCATGAGCTGGGTACTGGGAACCACCTAGGGACACCTGCCTGTTGACGTACATCTACTCTTGCAACAACATGGCACTGAGAGCTAGGGAGGCTCCAGGGGAAGCTGCTGAGATGGCTGGCTGGAGGACAGTGGCCTCAGGGATGCCAGGCTGAAAAACAGACACGTCTGCACTCATGCAGTGCCAGCTGACCCCTCCTGCACCTTGGGACCCTGGGTGCCCTGAGAGAACTTGGCTGCAGCTCTCTCTGCAGAGACTCATGGCATAACGCTGCCCTCGGCTCTGTACCTACCTGCTCCTGGACTGTCAGCAAGCTGTCTGCACCAGCGGGAGGCACTGAAGGTCCAGCCCCAGGGCCGCCTCCTAGGCCAGAACAGGCCCCTGCCTGTCAGTGCCATCTGGAGGGGTGGTCTGCCCTTGCCAGCCTCCCCAGCCATGTATGGAGCCCTAGGAGGCAGCAGAGAGGACTGCAAAGGGGAGCCCCATGAGCTCCTGAGACCCCAGTCCCTCCCAGGGCCAAACTGGGCCCTGCAGCTACGTCCAGGTCATGCCTTGCCACACCAAGTGTTGAGTGGCTTTACATAAATTACTGCTTTCAATGTCCACAAAGGAACAGAGCCAAGTATTGGTATTACAACCATTGTTCAGAATGGGAAACAGAGAGGTCAGGTAACTAGCCCTTGGCCACACAGTAGGACCATGAGCCCTCTCTGCTACAGGGGCCATGTGACTGGTTCATGGTTTTATGGAAGCCCTCAACCCCCACCAGCAGGGCCTGGGCAGGAGCTGGCCAGGCAATCCTGGTCATCTTTGGGAAAAACCAGAAGAGAGGGAAAATGGCAGCACCACAGTTGGCTCAGGGCAGTGAACTGCAAGGGACTTAGGGTGCAGGGAGGGTTCCCGGCCAGGGTCCAGAGAGGTGGCTGAGCATAAGCTGCTGGAAGCCCTGGTGATCTGGTCCCTGTGGGACCAACTGCCTCCCTATGAACAAACCATCCCCAGGGCCCCAAGCCTCCAGGACACAACTTGGGGGATAGGGGTAAGGGGGCATCCTCCGGCTCCTCCCACTGCAGGGCCTCCGCAGACAGCTGCTCCTTGAACCTGCCACGCCTATCCAGGGACCTCCTTGAAGGAGCATCCGGTACCCTCCCATCGCTCACCTGGAGGGCGCCTGTCCACAGGCTTTGCTCTCTACCAGGCACCTAATGCCATCTCATTGTCCTGTGGTGGCACGCCTCCTGAAGGGAGGCGGGACATGGCACAGGCTTCATCTCCCAGTGTGTCCCCAGCCTCAGGGGCTCATGCTGCAGGAGGTAGGCCAGCACCAGCCTGCAAGGGTGTGCAGGCCTGCAAAGCCCCAGCACATAGGCCTATGGTGGCTGCTGCCTCCATCCACAGTGCTCCCCGGGGCTCCAGAGGGACTGAATGCCACCTTGGGGCTTCTGAACATCTGCTTGGCCTGCAGGAGGGAGGTCGGTCCTGGGCTTCTGACCCTGACTGCTCTCCTGCCCAGGCCAGGAGTGAAGAACCCTTTCCAGAGCAGGCCAAAGAGACACTCCTGGGTGGCTGAGAAGGTGCTGCCTGGACAGCCCTGCATGCATTGGCCTGGCATCAGGGGCAGGGTCCTAGGCCAGAGACGTGGGGGGCCCTGTTCAGTGGCCAGCTGCAGCAGGGAGGTGTCCAATCGTGGGCTGATCAGCAGAAGGGCCAGGATGCATCTGGGAGCAGCTGATTCAGACCCTAACAGGCAGGTGCCCATTGAAAGGGCTGACTGGGCCTGAGTCTCTCAGCTGAAAGATCACATGTGCAGGGGCAGCAACCACAGAGGCCAGGGTGAGACAGAGGGGCTGGGAGGGGTCTCATCCTCCAGTGGCATCACTCGGCCACCCTGCCTGTCCTGGGCCCTGAGCCATGGGTCTCCTTTTCTGTCTCTGCCTGGCCTCATGGCCAGAGCCAGTTCCCCAAAAGCAGTGACCCAGTGTAGAGGCCACCATGGGGAACATTTGGGGACTGGGACTGTCAGAAAAGAAGAGGTCCACTGGGATTCCTGTGGTGAGTTCCCAGAGTGGACACCAGAGAACAACTCTCTGCTGGTCACACCCATACCTCAGGTGGGACCCAGGATGCTGACAGGCAGCTCCAGGACTGACGACCAGGGTAAACGACAGTTAGGTGTCCACAAACTGGAGAGGCCACTCTTGCAGGCCTGGATGAGGTGGAGGGCCTGGGACCTCGAAGCACTCCTAGCAGCAGCTGGGTTCACCCTGAGCACAGGTGGGTAGCCCCTGTGCTGCCTCTCATAGTGGAGACATCAGGCCACCAACTTGAGATCCTAAATTCCTGGCCTCGCCCATTATCATCTTATTGCAGCCAAAAGGACAGTGGCAGGAAGGGCCCAGGAGCTGGCTCCTGCCTCCCTGCCGAGTCCTGGAGTCCTGGACCCTGTTGCTGCAGGCAGCCAATGGCAGGTCCTGATCCTCTGGCCTCTGCTCCTGCAGCCCAGGGCAGGAAGGCCCTCCCTCAGGGACTGTGGCATCCACACTGCCAGCGAGTGCTCCAGACAGCCAAGTTCACCACGGAGGGACTCAGGGATGCTCAGGCACTGACCTGAGAGTGGACCCAGGGAACCCCAGGTCCAGACTGGGATGAAGCCTGGCTGTCCCCAGGCACGGACTGTGTTTCCACCAATGCTTCTCCGTTGGTGGACTCTGCCTGCTCTCTTGCCTGCATCTGCTCACGCAAGGCCATACGAAAACCTGAGTTCTTTGTAAATGTAGCTCTAGGGCGCTGAGTGTCCCCTGTTCAGCTTGCTCCAGAGTGACCAGCCACGTGGCTGGCCTCCCACTGCAAACAACTCGACACCGATGCCACATTTCAGGCAGCTGGCAGCACAGGACTGCTGTTCTGGACAGCAAGCAAAGCCTGGGTGGGCCCAGGGTGCCGGCTCCCCACCTGGGAACGATCTGCCAAGCAGGAACTGGGAAGAGGCAGTGCATCTGAGGGGCAGCACTGGCAGGACCCCAGCACTCCCAGGAGCAGCTGGCCCAGGGGCTAAGAATTCAACAACCCTGATCTCATCTGCAGGTCCAATTTGCTGTCAAGCACCATGAATATGTTAGTGATTATGGTTTATATCGGAGAATTTCCATCCAGATTTTTGTTTGTTTGTTTGGTATGGGAGATTGAACCCAGGGGCTCTTAAACCCTGAACCACATCCCCAGTCCTTTTTACAGTTTTTTTATTTTGAGACAGTGTCTCACCAAATTACTTAGTGCTTTGCTAGGTTGCTGAGGCTAGCTTTGAACTTGTGATCCTACGGCTTCAGTCTCCTGAGTTGCTGGGATTACAGGCGTGTGCCACCCTACCCAGCTCCATCCAACTTTTTTTTTTCTTTTGGGGACTGAACCCAGGGATGCTCCACCACTGAGCTACATTCCCAGCCCTTTTTATTGTTTTTGGGTTTTTTAATTTTTATTTTGAGACTGGGCCACACTACGTTGCTGAGGCTGGCCTTGAATTTGCAATCTTCCCAGGGGTACCCAAGGAACATTTATACTCCCCACCCCATCAGAGACCTGCTGGGTGGGGCATGTGGGTCTTTTCAGCTGCCCTAAGAGCACCAGGCTGGGTGGCTCACATAGCCAATGCGTCTCCTCCAGTACGAGAAGGCTTGAAACCCAAGGCCTGGTGTCTGGGATCAGATGCCGCTCCTCTGAGGCCTCTCCCTGAGACCTCATCTGCCCCTGAGCATGCCTGTGTCTGGGCTCAGATTAGGGCCCTCATAACCTGTCTTACCCCACTGACCTTTCTCAAGGCTCTCACCCTGGACTTTTTTTTTTTTTTTTTTTTTAAAGAGAGAGGGATAGTGAGAGAGAGAAAGAGAGAAACAACTTTATTTAGTTTTTCACACGGCCTTAGTTGCTCCAACACTCAGTTGTGTATGTGGTGCTGGGGTTTGAACCCGGGTCCTCGTGCTTGCCAGGCAAGCGCCGAAACTGCTGAGCCACCGCTCCAGCCCCTCACCCTGGACTTTTGGAGGACATAATCTAGCCCTGAACAGACCAGACACTCACAGGCTTTTAGAGTGGCAGAGAATTCCCACGGCAGCTGTGGGCGCCCTGTCCCCTCTGCACTCAGTGAGACCTGGGGGGCAAACACTGCCTACTTCACTATGAGAAAGCAGAGCCTCAGTCAGTGTCGAGCATGCCATGTTCTGGTGCTTTCCAAGATGCCATCTGCTTTTATTTGCTTTTTAATGACTTCTTATCTATAAAGGCAGTTTATGTATATAGTAGAATATTTGGGAAAATAAATTTGAAAATTCTGAAAAATTAATACAGAAGAAAATTATTAAAAAGTACAACCCCTGTCCCCTTCTTGCTCTTGGTGTCCACTCATGTTGGTCTGTCTGCCTGTCTGTAAGCAGGGTTATAGCTGTGGGTGGTGGTGGCACTTGGCTCTCCCATACCAGCATGGTGGTGGGGGAGGGGTGTACTTTCCCAGAGCTGCCCGTTGGCATCCAAGGAGCCTGCAGAGAGCCCTACTGTGCCCCAACCCACACCAGGGTCCAGCAGGGGTCCAGCATCCAGGGCCTCTGCCAGCACCCTTGGGGAAGACAGCAGGCACCCTGGGGTAAGAGCCACAGCAGAGGCTGGCGGGGTTGCTGAGTGGTTAACACACCTACTTGCCATGGGCAAAGATCCCAGTTTATTATTATTTTTTAATTTATTTTTTTTCAGGGCTGAGGACCGAACTTGGGGCCTTGCACATGCTAGGTAAGCGCTCTGCCACTGAGCTAAATCCCCAACCCCCAAAGACCCCAGTTTAAACCCCAGCACCACGTACACAACAAAGTTCAGGTGAAAAAATAAATAAAATTGATTCTCATTCTGTCTCTCATTAAAAAAAAAACCAAAGCTGGACACACCAAGTCCGCATCTGTCCTCCAGTGATGTTCAGTGGGACCCCAGACCTGGCACCAGTGACAGCTGGGATGTAAATCCCATCCCGTATGTGCCAGGGCTGTAGCCAAGGTCTCCACTGCCTGTGGGCAAATTTGCTAGGCAAGTGCCTGCAACCTCTGAGGACCCACACAGCTGCTGGACAGAGTCAAGATGCCAGCCACTGCCTGGCAAGGGTTAGCCAGGGCAGCCTCCACCAGGGCCACGTATTTCCAAACTTCTGACAATAAACAGCTAAGTATTATGATTCAAGAAACGGAAGGACTCTTGCTGGGCGAGGCCACCAGGCCTGTGATCCCAGGTGCTCAGAGACTGAGGCGGGAGAACACCAGTTCAAGGCCAGGCTGAACGACTTAGCCAGATCATATCTCAAAATAAAACAGGGCTGGGTAGCTCAGTGGTAGAGCACTTGCCCAGCGTGTGCGAGCCCCTGAGCTCCATCCCCTGCACCACACACAAAAAGGAGTGGTAGGGTTCTCAGCAAGAAATTGCTTTGGGCACAGCTCCCACTTTTTTTTTTTTGTTTTGTTTTAAGAGAGAGGGACAGTGAGAGAGAGAGAGAGAATCAATTTTATTTAGTTTTTTTTTTTTTAAAGAGAGAGGGACAGTGAGAAAGAGAGAAACAACTTTATTTAGTTTTTCACGTGGCCTTAGTTGCTCCAACACGTGTACGTGGTGCTGGGGTTTGAACCCGGGTCCTCGTGCTTGCCAGGCAAGCTCTGAAACTGCTGAGCCACGGCTCCAGCCCCCAAACTCCCACTTTTAAAAGTAGCAAAATTGTAACTTCTCTTTATTCTTGGTCCCCTGAAAGCACACCCATCGAGTCAGAGTCCTGGCAAAGGTTAAATTCAGCCCACTCGGCAGCAGGGACAAGGCTTCTCCCACTGGCCCCTGGGAAAACACCTAAGGTGCGAAGCCTGCCCCTGCTCTGGCCACCTGTCAGATCCCTGGTGGAATCTGCTAGCCACAGACAGCCCTGCACACCAGGGGGAAGGTCTTGTGTGTCCCTAAGGATAAATAAAGCTGGGCTCGGGGCCAAGTCCAGCGTGCCCAAATTGAGTCACCTGGGGTGGAAAGGGCAGCACAGGGTGTACGCGCACAGAAGCCCCTGGTTGGGATCCCCGGGACTGCCCACCTCCTGCTCCAGTTCCCAGGGACCCACTTCCACCTCAGAGCAGCCAGCGACGAACAGGCAAAGATGGAGTGAGTGGGTGGCCAGGGCAGCCTGCACTCCCTGGTGCTCCCTGCTACTTCTGGAAACTTCCCCAACTCCATAGGCTCCCCACACTGCCCCTCCACAAACAAGACAGAGAGCCCCAGAACCTACTTGCCAGCTGGAGGTGGCTGTGTGGGCCACAAGCTGACCCGGTGGGCTCCAGCTTCCGAAGATGGGGCCATGGCAGCCACCATGGCCCCCAAGGTCCCCATAGCCTGCAGACAGCACGTGGGTGGACAGTGGGACAACGCCTGACATGGGATGCCCTGGACCGAAGGATATGGGATTTGCCCAGTGCCACCAGTGCCACCCTTTCCACTCCACAGCACCTCATCCCAACCACCCATCAGGCCTTGGAGCGGCCTCTGGGACCTGGTCTCTGGGCCCCTCTGCTGGCCGAACCTGGCAGCTCCTGACACAACTGTGACTTGAGGCCTCATGGGCTTGTCTCACTCTCTCCCAGCCTGGCCACCCCAGCACAGCCTCCCAGGGTTCCTAGCCTGTCTACTCCAAGGCCCCTCCCTGGGGGTTTCCCTGGGCTGCTTGCTGCAGAGCTGAGGCATGAGGGGCAGGTCTGACCCCAAGGGCCCCCTTCAGAGTCCCTGTCCCTTCTCCAGGCACATGGCTCGGGAGGGAGGGTGAGGGCAGCCCTCAGGCCCCACAGGAGTGCTGACAGGGAAGCCTCCCCTTCCCTAGAGGGTTCTGAGAGAGGGGCCTCATCCTCGCCAGAGCAGCCAAGGCCAGGAAGGAGGACCTTGCTCCTCCTGGGGAAGGGTGTTGGCTCATGGAGATCCCAGCCCATCCTCCCCAGGACCACTGTATAACAGGTTCTATCTCCCCAGGCCCCACCTGAACATAGGGGCAGTGCCTCCCCTAGCCCTCGCTCCCTGCAGTGGGCAGGGTTACATGGTGGGCTTGTGCAGCTGCCTGGGGCCACATGGTGAGGAACAGAGGCCACAGCAGTGGCTGCAAGGCAGAGCAGGTGCCAGCCCTCACTGGACCTGTGGGAGGCACGTGGCTCAGAGCCTCTGCTCCTTCTTGGGCCTGTGCCACCATGGCCTTTGCAGCCCTGTGGTGGGTGCTGGGTGTGGCCTGCTTGGGGCTATTCCAGGAGGTTCTGAGATGGTCCCAGGTTTCCACAGCCCCACATGACCCAGGCTGGGATCCTGGTCCCCAGCCTGTGTGTGGCCTTGGGTGGTGTTCAGCAGCCGTGGAACAACTGATAGAGGTGGGAAGCAGAGGGAAGCTCATGGGTGCCTTCCCCAGCCTGCACAGTGGGGAGCAACAGGAAGCCACAGGTCCCAGCAACTCTGGGACCAGGCTTGTTCAGAGGGGCTGCTAAGTGGGCTTGCACACTGGCAGCGGCCTTTCAGAGACTGGCCCCAAACCCAGGGGACCCTACTTCTGGCCTGTGCAAAACAGCCTCTCCAGGGAGCCTCTCATGGTCCCAGCATTGCAGGGAGCCTCCTGGGAGGTGTCCCTTAATCTGGGAGGATGCTGGCAAGTTTGGATGACTCCTGACCCACAATTGCCCTTCAAATGATCCCCAGCAGGCAGTGCTTATAGGACCCACAAGAACCACACTGCATGGCCAGTTGGCCCAGCATCTGTCCTGTATCTGGCTGCAGGCCCTCACCCAGGGACCAGCACCCCTGCATTCCTGAGGCTGCACAGAGGACAGGCCAGGGCTTCCATGGCCACAGGACACAGAAGGCCCTTCTCCACACTGCAGGAGTAGCCACAAGTGGGTCCTAAACCAACCACCCAGACTTTCTTCTAGAGGGAGGCCAGCATGTGCGCTGCTTCTTCAGCAGCTGTGGCCTGGAGACTGCAAGTGGCAGGGCAGTGGACCTTGGGGCCCTTCAAGGTCACTCCCAACTTGACAGGAGTGAAAAGGGGCAAGTCCAGGGCCTGACAGTCCCTGGGCTCCACCTTGCTGCCTCTTGTGCCCACAAGCCCTTCTAGGGACACCAAGAGGTCAACATGGGATACGATGGTCTCAGAGCCCCCAGCCCCACAGGGGCAGCCCCAAGTCCCAGAGTCTCTGTCCCCTCCCCTGCCTCCACATGGAGACAAAAGACAGCATACCCCAGCACTGCTTACAGGTGGGAGTGACATTTTAGGTACACTGTGCTTAATTGAATATGCAGACTTTTTCACTTGCCTCTGGATTTAACATGCAACTGGGAAATTGAGATTGCAGGTGCCATTTAAGCGTTCTGGATGAATGTGCAGGACTCACTGGGTCCCTGGCTCCGAGGCCAATAGTCTCCCTGTTGGAGTCTAACCTTTATTTTATTTTATCAGCTGTCCTAGAGTGACCTTGTGACAATTATTGGGGTCTGACCTTCACCTCCATTTCATCAGCCGCCCTAGAGTGGTCTTATGACTATTTGCATAAGCTCCTTCTAAAAGGGCTGCTAGGTCGTGCTTTGTTAAAGATTAGGGTGGGTTAAAATGTCTTAAAGACAGGTTACTCTCTAGTTTTTGTCTGTACTCTAGTTTTTTTGTCTATACTCGAAATCTGCATAACTCCTGGTAACTCCCTTAAGATTATAAAAAAATATATAGAGTCTAAATAAAGAGAGACAGCTCCACCTGGATCTCCTGCCTGTTTTCTTTCTTATTCTCAGCCCGTCCTTCAGGTCAGAACCCGGCTGGACTGGGGCAATTGGTGCCCGAACAGGGTCCTGAGTGCGACAGACATGCTGAGAAAAAAGCTAAAAGACCCCCTAAAAAAAGCTCTGGCCAGAGGTAAATAGAGAGGGGGAGTTAAAATTTTTTTGGGAATTAGGATTTTTTTTTTTAAGAATTAAGATTAATTCAAGGTATACGAGACCTAAAGGCTCTAAGGCTCAAAAGGTATTAATAGACCTAGGCAAAATATTGTAAGTGCAAGACACAGACATTAAACTAAAAACTCCTAGGTCTTTTATTATCCACTATGTCCTTATAGAGATTAGTGAGGGGTGCTTTACATCCTCCAAATACCTTGCCAAGAAAAGCTATTCAGGACTGCATAAAATCACTTAGTGAGGTGCAAAAAAAAAAAAAAATCTGTTAGCTCTTATGAAGAGCCAGATTTAATAAAATATCCGATGCCCCCATCTCCTAAATCCTCCAACCCCTTTCTAAACACTACAGCTCCTCCCCATGATTCTGGTGTTTTCTCCCTTTTAAAGAAACTACAAAAACAATTAAAAGATATAAAACTTGAGTTAAGAGACCCTCAAATGTCCAAAAATATGTCCAAGAGAGATAGACTCAATTTTCCTATAACAGAGATAAAAGATGGCACAAAAAAAAATGCGTCAGTATCAGCCTCTTGACTTTAAAGACATTAAAAATCTTAAAGAGGCTGTTCATCAGTATGGCCCTCAAGCACCCTTCACCAAGACAATGATAAACTCTTTAACAGATAAAAATCTCATTCCTAATGATTAAAAAACAATTTACAAGACTACCTTAGAACCTAGAGACTATTTGCTATAAAAGGCTTCCTATCATGAAAACTGTTCTGACACTGCTCACAAAAATGCCCATGTGGGCTTCCCTGAAAAAAAAAAAAACATTGATATGCTAACTGGAGAGGGACAATTTACAAAAACTCAATCACAGCTGCTTTATGACCCTGAGGTATACGCCCAGATTGCAACCAGTGCCAAAAGAGCTTGGAGATCAATTCCTTCAAAACAAGACCCACATGGGCAATTAGCAAAAATTATTCAGGGCCCTGATGAGCCTTTTAGTTCTTTTGTAGCTCACCTTCTACAAGTTGCTAAAAACATATTTAGAGACACAGATCAGACTGCTCCATTTGTTAAACATTTAGCCTTTACCAATGCCAATAACTGGTGTCAAGAGGCTATGCGCCCCCATAAACATAAAAATTTAAATTCATACATAAAAATTTACAGAGATGTTGGCAGCCCATCTATCACAAAAAAAATCATTACTACAGCCCTAACTAGACAAAATCTTCTGACATGTGGCAAACAAAAACCTTTACATCCTTGCTAATAAGGCAACAATAATTCCAGCAAGATTTAAAAAAAATAAAATAAAATTGCTGACTGTCAAAAGCCCCCTAAAAAAAGATGTCCACTAATTCAGACAAAAACTTCGTTCTCATGTTATACCAGGTTCACCACCAGCCTGCATAACACAAAAATGCCATAAAAAACCAAAAACAAAAACCTTGTTCTATCATTTTTCAGCTTAGCTCCTTTATAAAAAAAAAAAAGAGGGGCTGGAGTGGTGGCTCAGTGGTTACGGCGCTTGCCTTGCATGCACGAGTACTCGAGTTCAAACCCCAGCACCACGTACACAAGGAAGTCTTGGAGTATTGAAGCCCACATGAAAAACTAAGTAAAGTTGATTCTATCTCTTTCTCTCACTGTCCCTCTCTCTTTAAAAAAAAAAAAAAAAAAAAAGAGACCCCAGCTAGTTATCTGCCTGATAGCCATCTTTTACAATACAAATTACATAAGCTAGTGCATAAACGGGTTTAAGACCAAAAAAAAAAAGCCTTAAAATGCTACTTTTAAATTCAAGCAGCTGTAAGGCCTAAAAAACTAT
>PVKS010047719.1:0-12723 GCA_004027875.1 Aplodontia rufa | reverse complement strand
AAAAAAAAAAAACAAAACAGAACATACCTGTTTTAGGATGAGACACTGGGTTGTAAGTTAAATTTATATTTCAGTAAGATAGCTAGGGTTCACAGGAACTTCAAAATTATGAGGAAGAATGTATAGGAGATGTACCTAAATTCATAAGTAGCACTGAAGTAGTGAATAAGAATTTGAATGCTTAAGTGTAAGAATTTTAAAAATTTTAAATATTTACTTCTTGTAAGAATTAAAGTGAACTTGAACTACAATGTTAAAGAAACTTAAAGCATTTAGTCTCCTTAATCACAAGCAATCAGGAGGAACATCAGTTATGACTTAGAATGATTTACAATTTTTAGATGTAAATCTTTTGATAGAATTTTGATTTATTCTAATTTTTAAGATAGACATAGTTCAAAACCTGAATCTGAATAGGCATATGAATCCATCTGTACAAACCACTGAAAATTAGAAGATTTGTAATGGCACATTTTTCATTTGAGTGGTACTAAACAATATATAAACTGCATTATTTCCCTACTATTAAAGAATTTTCCAAGAAGGAAAACAATTCTTATTTATACTTTAATAAACTATTCATAAATTTTTTTAAATCTTGAATTCTAATCTGTCTTTTGCTGCAGTTAACCACAGTAAAAAAATTATTTAATACCATCTTTAATGAAAAATACTTCTCATTACTCACATTAATCAAGTAGAAAAAGTTCCCTATGTGTTGGTATTTTCTCACCTAACAAAGGATGTTCAGAAGTCAGATCTTCTCCTCTCCCCACAGTTATAGCTGCTGGAGACAAAGTGGGGGGTGGTGGGGTTCTATCCATCCGGACACATTCATCTGACTCTTCTGGCATTTCTTCTTCACACACATCTTCTACTTGATAAACCTGAAATGACAAACCATGCTGCCTTACAATGTTTCCAAAAATACATTTAATGAGGTACTAAATTTCAAAAAGCTAAACTCTAAATGTATTAAGGCAAGTAAAAATGACTATTCTGACAAGTTGTAGGGACAACCTTAAAATCACTCAAATGAAGTTTTTCACAATACTTGATATTATTTCACCGAAAGTCAGTTGTGGATGTTATCTATGCCAAAAATCACTAAGATTTCCAAAACAGTGATAGTCAAATCTAAACAGATTTTTAGTTTTGAGAATTTTAAAGAGTTTTGATTTCACATAAGCAATTATCTATTTCAAGATTTATCCTACCATTTCTATTAATTTCTACTTATCATAAATCCAAGTAAATATTAGTAATTTTCAAAGGCATACCAAGTGAATTTCCAAAATAATATAACAGATCAGGAAATATAAGGCCAGGAGAACTACATCCCAGGTTCTTTTTATTATTATGTTGTGAACTAAATTTTAACTACAAAAATTAATATCCAAATATCTACAAAAAAGTATGCAATTATATCTTTCCTTTTCTATTCTAATCAAGAATTAATGAATGTTTATAAACTAATATCAGAAAACATCTTTCTTCAAAACCTCACGTGTACACATGTACACATGTGCCTCCCCCCCACACACACATACCCTAAGCCATTTGGATATATATTTTAGTTCTTTAATATTGGTTCATATTTATGTGGGAAAGTCTTTAACTATCCTGTTACCCAACTATAGAGATTATACTTAAGAGGGAACATGAAATCAAAAGCTCTCTGAGAACAAGCAATAAAACTAGAAATATCTTATTAAACTGAAGGCTTAACTTTCAAAGTCTAGAGATTGATGTATTTTAATTGGTAATGTTATTTATGAAAGATAAGGTTACTAAAAACAAAGATACAAAACAGTTTACCTCCCACCCTTTAAATGTGCTAGCCTTTTACCTAAATTTAGAAAAAGGATTATGACTTTTTAGGATTATTTAACTAAACTAATATTCCAGTAAATGTTAACTAAATGAGAAAATTAACAACATTCATGAAATAACTGAGATATCTATTTATATTACATTATTTTTAATTATTAAAAACTTTGATGATTTGAAATATATAAAGTTAAAAATAGAAGTGATCAATATTTCTGAACGCATTATAAATGCTGTGAATCTATATTTGTTGTTTTGTATTGGTATGCTAAAATTAATCCCCCCCCACCCCGCAAAAAAGATCTCTGAATCCAGCATAAGCCATGTGTTACAGAAGGGGCTATGACATTTCATCTATACATAACAAGCAAGGGAGTTAAAAATATTAATAAAAAATTTCCCAAAAAATTCTTTTTTGGTCTTTTTTTAAAACTTAAAAATCACATTACTGGTGGCTCAGCAGTTACAGTGCTTGCCTGGCATGTGCCAGCACCTGAGTTCAAAATCCAGCACTAGGTACTCAACGAAGTCTCGGAGCAACAAAAGCCACATGAAAAACTAAATAAAATTCATTCTCTCTCTCATTCTCTCTCACTGTCCCTTGCTCTTAAAAAAAAAAAATCACATTACTGGACTAGGCCAGGACTATAGCATAGTGGTTAAAGCATTTTCCTATTATGCACAAAGCCCTGGGTTGGATACTCAGTATGGAAAAAAATAAAAGTAAAAAAAATTCTGTTATTACTGATAATTTGGGATCAAATATAATATCCTGAACTGTGATGTGAATCAGCCTCTAAGTAGGCAATGTTTTTAAAGTAATCTGATTATAACCCTGACTCTGGAAAACCATTTCACCAATAGACTCCTTTCCTCACGTATGGTCTCAGAAGTTAAAGCTGTCATTTGTTACTTTGCAGTGTAACAATGATAGTTTCTATTCATGATACCAGTAATTTTCAAAAACGATAATGCCCAATATAGCAGGGAGTGGAGAATCAACCAAATAGACATTTGGGGGCTAACCCAAAGCAAAAAACAAAAAAACTTTTCTAGTACCTGAATAATATGCCTGAGTGGTTGGGGAATTGATTCAGGGTAATTAGACAAGTATGAATTTATTAACCAGTTCAATTGTATCTGGAAACCAGTTTCTTGAGTAGTTACGACTTTTATTCAAAAGAAAATGCTAAATTTTCTCTTTAATCTTAATGTTGTCACATGCTATTCAAACATTTGCTATAGTACCTTTTAAGGAATCAAAGCTTGATCATACACTGAACTGATTTTTAAAAAATAATGAAAGTGTTTTAAAGGATGGAGCCATAACACAAACAACATTTTAAAAAATAATACATCAAAGAAATACTGTTAAGGCAAATTACACATACTTTCTTCCAAATCCCATGTAAAGGCAAAATAAGTTAAAAGATAAAGGAAGTAGGCAAAATCAAATCTGTCACAGACATCTGGCATAATCAGCACAAAGGAATCTAAATGCAACAAAATACTAAAAATAGCAAAGTGGAGGTTCTGCTCACAAGATCATTAGGAAACTGCACATCACATTTTCTGTTTCGCTCATAACTATAACTATTCTAAAAATAACAAAGACTGCCAAACTTACCTCAATAAAGTCCATTATTCCCATCTGTCTCCCTTTCCTAAATAAACTGAGGAACATTTGTTTATTAGTTCTAAATTATCTACCCTCAATATATCTCATTTATACCCAAATGTCAATTAAAAACTTTTCTTTTATAAATACCTTTTTAAAAAAACATACTGATTTTACTTTTGATAATTCACCCTTATCTTTCAAAACTTCATCTCTTAAGAAGTAAGTATATCTCTACCTTTAAATATTTGGAACCACCAAGAAACTGTAATTTTTGAAGAAAAGTGTTTTGATGGAAAAATACAAAGATAATAGAAGAAAAACATAGAAATTTAATAAATGGAGCTATGTTACTCAAAGAAAGGTAAAAGATAAAAAAGGTAACATGGGAACATCTACAGCAAGCATACTGACCATATCAATGACATAGAGAAATTTATTAATTTCATAGGAAATAATCTTCCAAAAATGAGATAAGAAACTTTTTTCAAAAAAAAGAAAAAAAAAACTTAAAGGGAGTCAGACAAGAACCAACAAAATCCAACCTTAAATATTTTCAGCTTTAGTTTTTAAAGTGTTATATTTTTTATATTTCCACCCAAATACTTTCCCCTTAACAAAAACAATTAGAAAAAAATAAGGAATATAGAAGCTTTATTTTTTTACTTGTTAAAAACCAAATAAATAACTACATGAAAATAAAATTTAAATTAAATTAAATTTTTCTGAGGGTACTGTATACTTCATTTTGTGACAGTACCCACTGTAAACTCTTCAAAACTCAATTAAAACAAAATATAAAGACATGATAATTGCAAAGGACAAACTTATTTCTAGTAGTGTTGTTTTTGTGAAATTCTGTTAAAAAGGGTACAGGGAGTGGAATCCAATCTCTTTATGCTTATTAAAATCACTCAGAATGACAAGAATAAAACATCTATAAATTTGCATTCTGAGATCCCAAATGTTTCCCATTATAGAGACTTTGAAACTCCTTTCCATTTTAAGCCAATTAGATTTTAAGTGTTAAAATCTCTTCAGTGAGGTTTGATATAAAACCTCCTTTTAGGAAGATTCTTTTACTTGGTTAGAAATTAATGATGAGCAGGACATGGTTACCCAGAACTATAATCCCAGCTCCTCAAGAGACTGAGGCAGGAGAATCCCAAGCTGGAGGCCAGCTGGACAACTGAGCAAAACCCTGTCTCAGAATTAAAGTAAATATCCTGAGAATATAACTAGTGTTAGCCTAGCATGCAAGAGGCCGTGGGTTCAACTCCTACTACTGGGGGGGGGGGATTATGAATTTGATCACTCTGATTAATATTTAGAGTTCTTATTCCAAATTATTTTATAAAATTTAAAAAATCTTTTTAAATCCTTTTTTTTAAAGAAAAACTTTTAGATGCTATTTAAAGATTTTTTTCAAGATAATTCTCCTTTCTAGACAACATGTAACCATTCTTAGTTTATTCTGATAAATTTCACTGCAATCTCAAATGACTCAATCCAGTGGATTTTTTCGTTCTCAGAATTAAAATCTACTAGATATTCAAGCTTTTTAAATAAGAAATATTTTCAGTATGTATTTTCTCTTACTAGAAATAAAAAATCAGTTAACGTTTTTTGCAGACTTGGGCTATTTCCTAGAATAAATTTTTTTAATAAAATTTTAATTACAAAATGCTATTTCCTAGAATAAATTTTTTTAATAAAATTTTAATTACAAAATGCTATTTCCTAGAATAAATTTTTTTAATAAAATTTTAATTACAAAATGCATTTTTACCAAAAAATTACATTATACAAGCATACCTCCTCCACCTTGAAACAAAAGCCCCTCAAGGCCCAGGACTTCTGAACGAATAACAACCAAAAAGGTTAGCTAGATAAACCATACGTTTAAGAACATACAAGCCAACAGAAGGGATCTATGAAGGATAATCACCTTAAGAGAAAAAACTTTGTGCAGATGACACTGGTTCAAATGCATTCCCTTGGGGAAAAAAAATCAACTCTGTAAAGATAGCAGATGGATTTGTTTAAATAGTAATAAAATTAACGAGGGACTTTAATAACCATCACAGATTATCAAGCATGCAACCATACTACAATAAACAAAGGCATTTTTTTTTTGACCATACAGCATGTTTGTCAGAATACTGACATATGGAAATTCCAAGCTTTTAAAATTCATAGGCATTTAAGTTTAGCAATATAACAGTGTGGGAGAAACAGTTTTTACTTTCAGTTCAGCAAGAAAGTCAAAGAGCTTCCAAGGGCTTACCACTGGTGGATCAACAGGTGCTGATGGTTGTACTTGTAGGTTTACCGCAACAGTCTGGGGAGGAGGAAGAGTCTGGAATGGTAACTGGACCAAAGCTTCTGCAGCTGGAAGCTCCTCTTCTGACACCAAAGCATTCTGCACCAAAACCTGGCCCTGGGATAGAATTTCAGGCTGCACTTGTAAAGACTGCATAGACTGCAAGGGCAATGGTGGAATCTGAGCTGGAGGAGATGCTGACATCTGTGGGGGGCTTGCAATTGGGATTGGAGAGGACTGCAGGGTTGAATATTGCTGGTGTGATGTTGGAGACACAATCTGCTGACCTGGGGACACCAAGGCAGACTGCTGAACTGGGCCAATGTGTACAACTGGGGAAGCTGGAAGTGGAAGATGGGATGGAAGATTCAGCTGTGCTGTGGGTTGCACTTGATTAGCAGTAGACTGCTGCAAATTTGTCCCTGGCTGAAGAGCTGATGACACAAGAGGGTGTGGCTGAATAAGTGCTTGTGGATGAATAATTATAGTAGGAGATTGACTTGGTGAATGAGGTGGTGGTGGAGACACTACTACAGACTGCTGTGCTGACTGTGACTGATTGGGAGACAACGTTAGAGGAGGGGGATGGCTCTGAATCGGTGAACAATGCTGGGACTGGGCATTACTGGAAGTTGGAGGAAGGCCGTGGTTTTGGAGTGGTATACAGTGCTGGGATGGGGGTGGTTCTTGAGTTGGATTCTGAAGTGTGATTGGCTGAATCTGCTGTTGCTGCTGTTGTAATATCAGCTGATGATGGGAAACTTTGGGAGGTGGTGAATGAAGAGGAATCTGTTGATGTTTTATTAGAGAATGAGGCTGAATTGGAGAATATGAAGCTGTGAGAGGGAAAAAAATAACAATTAGTACTGATTTCAAAAACAGAAAAATTTAAATTAAATCTAAAGGTAGAAACTTTGCATATCAGAGGACATAGTCAATTAGAATTCTATGGCAAGTCTTTCAGATAAGGGTGATTTGAAATTTTATAAGAAACAGTTTTTCCTTGGCAGACTATAAAATTTGGTAAAATAAGCTGTACTGTGAAAAGTTCCAAAAGAAAATGCCTAAAATAATCTATTCATAAATCTGAATCTATACATGATTTATTTATTTATTTTTTAAGAGTGAGAGAGAGAGAGACAGAGAGAATCAATTTTTACTGAGTTTCTTCACATGCCCCTCGTTGCTCTGACAGTTGTGTATGTGGGTGCCGGGCAAGCACCGTAACTGTGGAGCCACCACTACAGCCCCCATGATTTATTCTTACCAAATTTTATAAATCACCAGAACAGTTGCATTAACTTTTAGCAAAATTTACCCACTTGAATTTGTTTGAGGAGTTTCATTGCTGAACAAGTACAGTACATATTATTTTAACTTAAAAATCATAAAAATATATTAAAATTTATAAAACAAAGATCTCATCCTATGTCTAAACATGCTTCCAACTAAGAGGCAAGGTAAGTACTTATAAAGTTTCCCAACTAAATTTCAAATTTTGATTTCAGATCTAAGACTCTATATTATTTTTCCAGAAAGAGAAAATGTTTTTTTTTTTGAAAATGTAATTCAATTAAGCAAAATATGTGTGATCTTATAAGACAAATAAATAATCACTGTAACAAAGAAGTGAAACTTAGATCCATTCCAGAACTAGGAGACCACTAGTTTTGTTTGCAGAGAATGAAGCAAACAGAAGCCCATGTTATCTAAATAAAGGATCTTCTTTAGCACTTCCACATCACAAAAACCTTGCAGTAATTCATAAAAGATGGTATCAGATCTTCTCCATAGAGGAAACACTACAGGGACAAAAATATGTAGGAATTATCATAATTGAGCTGTGAGTAGCTCCCCCATCATTATGCCTCTTCTGCATATTGGTGCACATGCTTACACAAAAGGAGGTGTTGGCAAAATCCTCCCTACATTAAGTAAAAATAGAAATTGGGTTTGCTAGAAGATAAATTGCAATAATTGTTTAATATTAAATTATATGAAATTATACACATTTTAAAAAGATCTAAAGAGCATACTTTTTCTTAAATCTCAGAATGTTATGATAAAAGTTCTGTAACATGTCTGAAAGACTTGCATCTTACATTTATATGCAAAAGTATCTGTGACAATAGCCTTATAAAAATTTCCAAAAACTTTTTTCTTAAATATCTTTGCATTTGATTATTATTTAAAAATTTTCAGGATCTAGTAAAGAAATTAACATCTCAAAAGAGTGTTTAGAAGATTCAATAGTATCTACTCAATGATAGAATATACATATACTTAGCATGCATGAGGCCCTAGGTTCAATCCCTAAATTTAATCCCCAGCTCATGTGCCCATACACACGTGCACACACACAGAAATTAAGTTTGAAATTTCATTTAACAAAATAATTTTCACATAATAAGTGGAACTAGTACTTCAAACTAAGACTGTCAGCTCTTTATAAATGTGTGCATATAGACTATAACAGTATTCAAAAAAAGTGAATTAACAAAATCTTAGATTTTCATAGAACAGTTTTCCTCCAAGGGGCTCAAGATGCTTTCACATTTCTCATTTGTATTTATAGAATGCCTATGGAGTAGGTATATATTATTATTTCGGGATGGAGCCTCTAAGGATTAATCAAGGTAAACGAGGTTATGAAGGTAGGACCCTGAAATGTCAGGATTTGTGCACTTACAAAACGAGACATCACAGCTACCCCTACTCCACTGTACATTCAGAGGAAATGTCAGGTGAGCATATAAGGAGAAAGCGGCCATCTGCAAGCCAACAAGTTTCACCATTAACTGTATATTACCAGACCTTAATCTTGGTCTTCCAGGCACCTAGTCTCAGGTATTTTATTATGGCAGCTAGAGCAGACCTTTGCACTGCACACTGAATTAATGTCTGCAAAAAATGATATATTTACCAATTAGACTAGTTTAATAAAAGCTCTAAAAACTGCTTTCAAAAATTTCAGCTCTAATACAGTTCATGATTTGCAGACATTTGATTGAAGTCTGCATTTATTGTATGCATTAAAAATAGAATTACTGGGGCTGGAGCGGTGGCTCAGCGGTTACAGCACTTGCCTAGTATGCACGAGTATGTGGGTTTGAGCCCCAGCACCATATACACAACAAAGTGTCCGAGCAGTGAAAGCCACATGAAAAACTGAATAAAGCTGATTCTGCCTTTCTCTCTCTCCCTCTCTCTTAAAAAACAAAAACAAAAACAAAAAAAACAGAATTACTGCCAGACTGTGGTGGCGCATTGCTGTTAATCCCAGTGACTCAGGAGGCTCAGACTAGAGGATCACAAATTCAAAGTGAGCCTCAGCAACTTAGCTGAAACCCTCAGCAAGTTAGCAAGAGGGTCTCAAAAATAAAAAGAGCTGAAAAAATAGCTCAGTAGTAAAGTGCCCATGGTTTCAATACCCAGTATGGGGGGAAAGATTACTAAGCAGAAACTCTGCCTCCAAGGAGAAATGGTAAAGGAATTATTATTTTAACATTCTAAAACTACATTTAAGGACATAATAACTATGTCCAATATACTTATTATTAATGTGACTGACATTAGAACACAGGTAGTATTTCATATTTAAAATGACCAATAGGAAGCTGGAGCAGTGGCTCAGTGGCTGAGTGGTTAGAGGGCCTGGGTTTGAATCCTAGCACTACATACATAACTAAGTGATGGAGAAACAAAGGCCAGATAGAAAAATAAAATTAATTCTCTTTCTTTCTCTTAAAAAAAAAAAATGACCAGTAGGAACAGTTCTGAGGAAAGGGCCAAGTTACCAATTCTAGAATCTCTCAAAATATCTTAGTTTCAGATTAACTTCCCATCAATAAGAGGAAAGAAACTAAGAGTATGACATATAGCACCTGCCTTGCCAGAAAATATGAATTGCTTTGAATAACTGCAGTATGAGGCTTAAACAAACTTCTAAGTTTGGTACCTGGGAAGGTTTATTTGGTTTAAGATGTTCTGGTATGATTCTGTTTCTAATCAACATCATCATTGGAAACCGAAGTTCGGTTAATACAGATAAGAACTGAAACTGGGGCTGGAGCGGTGGCTCATCGGTTTCGGCGCTTGCCTGACAAGCATGAGGACCCGGGTTCAAACCCCAGCACCGCGTACACAACTGAGTGTTGGAGCAACTAAGGCCATGTGAAAACTAAAAACAAAGTTGTTAAAAAGAAAAAAAAAAAAGAACTGAAACTGACCTGTGACTCTGGCAGTTTGGGTTACTACCTATATAAAATAATGCCCATCAGAGGAAGGTAAACAATGAAGATAATTATCCACTATCAACGAAAGAGGAAAGAATAAGTTGCAACTTGGAACCAGCTACTGGTTAAGGGGACTTAAAAATCCAAAAGTAGATATCCTTGCTTGAACTAAACCTGCAAAAGTTCCCACCTTTCTCTGAAGGGATTACTCTCGCTAGAGAGAGAGAAAACAAAATCAACTCTTCAACACAATCTAACAAAACTATAGGACTTGTGCAGGTACAGTGGTGCAGGCCTCTAATCCCAGCGACTCAAGAGGATAAGGCAGGAGGATCTAAGTTTGAGGCCAGCCTCAGCAACTTGCCAAGACCCTGTCTCTAAATAAAAAATAAAAAGGGCTGAGGATGCAGCTCAGTGATAGAGCACCCCTGGGTCCAATCCCCAATATAAAAAGAAATATGGAAAAAAAATAAAAGAAAGAAAAACCTACAGGAATCACATGATATTGTTCCCTGAGCAGTCATTCCAAACAGTGGGTCACTGCTGTTCCACACAGATTTTCTGTTAACAATAGCCAGATGTTAATGTGAGGCCAAGAATACTCTAAACAGTACAGTGTAAAAATCCTGTTATTAAGACATACAGAGAACAGAGATTAGGACACAGATGTTTATAAAAAAAGAAACCATGTCTATATATACTATGAATGGATTTTTATTAATTTATATATCAATGTCTATAGTACTTATCTAAGATTCGGATTTAACAGTTCTAAGCAGTGATTAATACTAATGGGAAAGACTGTGCTACAATTTCCAAAATCCAAATTAAAAAATAAAAAACCAGCCTCTTTCTTTCCATGCCAATAACACTCCCACAAACATGGTGAATGTTCCTAAAACCTGTCAGATCTTCTGTAAGAAATGTGGCAAACACCAGCCCCACAATGTGACACAGTACAAAAAGGGCAAGGATTCTCTGTAGGCACAGGGAAAGAGGCATTATGACAGGAAACAGTGGCTATGGGGGATAGACTAAGCCAATTTTCAGGAAAAAGGCTAAAACTACAAAGAAGATTGTGCTAAGACTTGAGTGTGTTGAGCCCAACTGCAGATCTAAGAGAATGCTGGCTATTAAGAGATGCAAGCATTTTGAACCAGAAGGAGATAAGAAAAAGGGCCAAGTGATCCAGTTCTAAGCTTCATTTTTTTGTTATGAATATAATAAAATGTTGAGGCTATCTTCAAAATAAATAAATAAATAAATAACTCAGACTATTAGTACATCAAATATACACTGCCTACCTATTATAGACAAATATAAGGCACAAATTAGCACTGTCACCTTTTCATATAAGGATGAAAAGGTGAATCTGAAAAAGGATAAAACAGTTAATAGCCAGGCACGTATACGCCTGTAATCCCAGTGGCTCGGGAGCCTGAGGCAGGAGAATCACAAGTTTGAGGCCAACCTCAGCAACTTAGTAAGGTCTTAAGGAACTTAATAAGACCCTGTCTCAAAATAAAAAATAAAAAGGGCTGGGGATGTGGCTCAGTGATAAAGCACCTCTGGGTTCAATCTCAAGTGCCAAAAAAAAAAAGTTAATACATGTTAAAATACTGCTGACACATACAAAAACACTATTGTTTACCCTTTACCCTTAAAGATTTAGTAGGGAGGCTAAGATCAATAAATATATAGATAATTATAAAAGAAAAAAAACCATAAGTGAGCACAGAATGCTACAAATGTTCAGTGAGGAGAAATTTTTAACCAGAGGAATCAGACCATTCCAAAATTTTGACATTTGGTGAAGTAAAGAATGATGGCAAGAGTAACACATAGACATGAAACAAGAAATACGTTTAAATGGGGCAAAAAGCAAACTTTAGTAATGTATAACAACTCTTTAAAAAGTAAAACAGTTAGCTGGGTTTGGGGGCACACGCCTGGAATTCCAGCCATTCAGGAGACTAAGGCAAGAGTATCACAAATTTGAGGCTAGCTCTCGCAACTCAGTGAGACCCTGTCTCAATATTTTAAAAAAAGGAATTTTATTTTAAAGAGGCTGATACAGCTCAGTGGTATAGCCCCCAGTACTACAAAGAGGGGCAGAGACAGCAGCAAGGGTAGAGTAAAGCCAGGTTATAAAGAAACGGAAAGATAAGATACTTCATGAGGTAGTTGGAACAAAGGAAGATTTTTTAAAACGAAATCTCTAGCCTAGCACATCTCTCTCCCACACATGGGTACACAGTAAGTAATAGTGATACTGGTGTAAAAATATATGCAGACATGTTAAGAATAGAGAAGGCCTAATATACTTGAGAAGGAAAGGATCCAGCGTGAGAAGACAAAATATGCTACAATGACCATTAAACAGATTCATGAATGGGTACAAAGGATGGGATCATAAGCAAATGCTGCTGACTTTAAGAAGAAAGCAGGTTGTTTATCTTATTAGAAGTGAATAAAGCTCAATCCTGTGAAATACTGAGATGAATACAAGAGACTGTAAAGAAGCTCACTGTGGATGGGATGGCCCCAATATTTTTTAGTATAAGAACTATGAGGGGCTGGAGTGGTGGCTCAGCGGTTACAGCGCTTGCCTTGAATATGTGAGTACACAAGTTCTAACCCCAGCACCATGTACACAACGAAGTCTCAGAGCAATAAAAGCCACATGAAAAACTAAATAAAATTGATTCTTTCTCTCT
>PVKS010047718.1:0-12692 GCA_004027875.1 Aplodontia rufa | reverse complement strand
ATGGAAACCACATGAAAAACTAAATAAATGTATTCAATATTATATTTTATTACATAGCCATATATGTGTGGGTATTCAGAAATATAAGCATATGTATGTGTATATATTCTACTTTTTTCATAATAAAAACTATAGAAAGAAACCTTCTCTTGGCTGGAAGAATATATAGTGATTTTTGAATGGAGTTTCATCCCTGTGGTAGGGGTATTGGAATCTCAAAACAAGGGTTAAGAAAGAAGTGAATTTTCTTAAATCAACTGTAGGGAAGAAATTGCAAGAGTTTCCAAATTGGCATACGGGAGACAGATAGATGGTAAGCTGGTCATGGCTGTCTGGCTAAAAAAAGGGTCCATTCTCTGTCTGGGCTCTGCCCTGAACTTACAGTTGTAGGTACAATAGCCAGGAATTTTGGTCATCACTTTGTGCCAGCCCCTGGACTAGACACACTCATTTTATGCTTCCCAAACTTTCTCATGTACACACTATTAGTCCTGCCTTCTTTTCAATGAAGAAGCAGCTGCTCTGAAGGCTCAAGTACTTGCCCAGCTAAGACTTGAAACAGGGCCTTCCTGCTCTTAACCATTTTGTTCCACTGTACTGTATTCCACTATCCTGGAAAGAACAGAATTTTGCCTCTTATTAAAACTTTCCATAGTGTCTTTGGCATGGTTGCCTATAACTAAACTTTATTGTCTCTTCTCTTAAGTTGTATCACTTCTTCTTATACTTAAAAATTATTTGGATATTCAGCATAAACCAGTAGTCATATGTTAGAATTCAAACTGTCAAATTATTGATTCCTTATAAATTTGTTCTGTGGTGAGGGGTACAATGAAAGTACCCTATGAGGTAGATGCTATTCTTATATCCAGTACATAGATAAGAAAACTGAAAAATGTACTTTTTTTTATTTCTTTTTTCTTTTGGTTTTTAAGAGAGAGAGGATCAGTGAGAGAAAGCAAGAGAAAGAGCGAATCAGAGAGAATGGAATATGTATTTTTTTGAATACCTTAAAAAGCATGATCTCTGGGAGCTGGAGTGGTGGCTCAGCAGTTAGAGCGCTTGCCTGCCTTGTGCGAGGACCTGGTTTTGAACCCCAGCACCATATACACACCTATGTGTTGGAGAAGCAAAGGCCAGACGGAAAAATAAATAAAATTAATTCTTCCTCTCTCTCTCTTTCTCTCCCTCTCTTTAAAAAAAAAAATGTGATCCCCAAAAGATATGAAAAGCTAACTACAGAATTAAAATACATGCTTAATAAAATGTCTACCAAATAAAACACTGACCCTAATATCCTTAAAATCTTTATTACATATGAAAACAACTTTTAGGAGATATTTTTCTCTCCTTCAATCATTCCTAAGTATTCACTATGCTTGCTAAAGCATCAGAACCAACCTTTAAATAAAATGAGTGTTCATAGCCAAATAAGTCACAAACAAAATTATAAAAAATTCTGAAAATTTTCACAGGAAAAAATGTATGTGTGTGCGTGTGTGTTTGAAAATTTATATACATATGAATTTACACACAAAGAGTGGAAGAGAGTGAGGGGTTTGGGGGTTTCCCAAAGAAAGGAAGAGACCATGAAGATGCTAAAACAGTTACAGTTTGTTCATGCAGTAGCTTGTGGAACCTTGGAAGCGCTAAGGGCTTCATATTCACCTTGGTCAAGTTCACTGTAAGATGCACTAAAGAACTGTGAAATAATGGTGATACTGCTCTGTTCCCCACTGGCTGCATGACCCCAGGCAAAGCCCTCAGTGGCCCTGTTCCTCATCACCACACAGGACTACTGTAAAGATCATACAAGACCATATAGTAGAAAGTGCTTTTGCCAATTATACATTTTTATAGTGGTTGAGATATAATTATTAATTCTAGCATTCTGTTTTTCTGTTACTGAAGAGGGGCACAAAAAATCCTAACATATTTTTAAAAGAAATTCTTTTCTTACCATTAAGTAAATACAATCATCCTATAAAATACTTTCATTTAGCTTAATGTCCTTGGAAGACTTCTTTCCATAAATAGCCAAGAATAATTAACCTATTGGCTTTCTATAAACGAGCACTTCTTAGATTCTGGGGAAGGTATTTAAGTATGATCTCTGAAATATTATTTATACTCACTAGATCTCATAGAAGTGCCTTGAACACCTTGCAGCCACAACCTCTGGCTACATTGCTGCCAGAGACCTGCAACACAACTGACCCCTCTGTTCTCTCAGTCCTTGCAGCAGCCTGCTAGGCTGCCCTGGACTGTGGGAATCCTCAGAGAACGTGCCCTCACTCTATCCTGAGCAGAGCCAGTCACAGGACTTTCCTCCCAGCCTGTGAGGACATGATGCAATCTGGCCAGATTGGTTTCCTTGAGCTTCAAAAATGTAAGCGGACCCAAGCAAGAGAAGCCTGCATCCCATCATAGCATAGAAATCACTAGAAATAGAAATCTAGACAATGCGAGAAGGGGACAGAAAATGTGGAATCCAGCAATTCTCACCAATGACATACCAATTAGTCTCAACAATATTTCCCTGGCTGAGGGGAGGCCTCAAATCCCGAGTACAGTCAAGCTTCCCCTTTCCCTTCTCTTAGCTAACACTCTCTCAATCCCAGGCCCTGTGTCCCTCTACTCATATCTAGCATGCGTAACATTTGTTTCTTCTACCTGGGAGAGACTTGGGGGGTAGGGGAAGGATTAAGAAAATGAGGAACAGGGTAGGGTGTATGCTCCATCTGTTGCCCCTCACTCCTCTCTGGCCTGCTCAGAGGAAGGAAAGGCCAGAACCTGGTTGATGAGTTCAAGAGAGGCTTGGTGCACCTCAGGCAAAGAGGACCACTCTGTGACCCAGAGGACAAAATGCAGAGCAGTGCAGGCCATTGCCCAAGCTCTTGAAAGAAGACAGGAACACCAAGACCCCGGGAGCACTGGAACTCTGTAGAATCTGCCTGGACAAGGTCTGGAATTCTTGTGCTGGGCATGGCAGCTGCAAGGGTCACCAAGTGACATTATCACATAAGATTAGAGAAGATACAACCAAAGGTTCACTGGCCATCATGGCTGGGCAGGTGGGCAGACCTGAGTAAAACACCCCAAGGGCAACAAAAATGGCTTTGAGAGGCCACAGATCAGACAAGTGGGGGCCCAAATCAAAGTAGCTTATTCCCCAATGACAAATGCAACTTGGAACATCTGGATTACATACATTGCCGACAAAATCCCTCTCACTAATCAGTATCTGTGGCTTACCTTCGTGACCCACCAATAGCTTCTCTTCCTCATATAGAAATGGAGAGGGGGTACCTTCAGCTCCCACTGGAGAGCCATCTGTGGGGTCTGCAAAGCCCCTCTCATATGTTATATAAAAACCAACTCAACCAGGTTTATTACCTGCTTAATGAGACAAAGATGACAGAAATTAGGCACAAAAACAAACTTATTTTATCCAAAGAGGGCTTTGGAACAAGTAATCTGAGCCTGTCATATATCATAATTTTATTCCTTTCTTCAAAGAAAGACGGCATTGTGTGCAGATACCATTAAACCTACTTACGGTAGCCCCTTTATCCAGTGTTGCTTTCCACAATTTCAGTTACCTGTGGTCAACTAGGGTCTGAAAATACGAAATGGAAATTTCTATAAATCAACAATTTGCAAGTTTCAAATTGTGTGCTGTTCCGAGTAGCATGTTGAAATCTCACACTCTACTGTCCTGCTCCATCCTACCTGGGACATGAATCATCCCGTTGTCCAGTGTTTCTCTCTGTATACACTGCTCACAGCTTAGTCCCTTCGTAGCCTTGCCAGAAATCAGACCACCTGTCGAGGCACTGCAGCGCTTGTACACAAGAAACCCACGATGGTAGCCTAAGCTCCGTCACAATGCCTACCTCAGTCTCCTCGATCATCTCATCCCGAGGACTGGTACAGGATAATAAGACCCTTGGAGAGAAAGACCATGTTCATGTGACTTGTTACAGTATCTGGTCGCAATCATTCCTGGTTAGTTGTTGTTAATTCTTACTGTGCCTAATTTATAAGTTACACTTTACCATAGTGACGGAAGCAGGGAGAAAACACAGCATGTGTAGGTTTGGTACTGTCTTCCATTTCAGACATCCAGTGGGGGTTTTAGAACCCATCCCTTGCAGTTAAGTGGGGACTGTGGCTACTCTGATGGACTTCTCAAGCTTGAAGCATCTATTTCCATCTTCCCAGAACTGAAATTGTTATGAATCACTATTTATACATCTATGTTTGATGTCATGATTTTCAGACATAAATGTTGCCACATTTAGCGTCTCACAAATTTAGAAAAATGTGAATACATACCTAAAATTATTGGCTGTCTTAGATACAATATCCTTTCACAAAATCTTACACATCAAACTTCTTGTAAAAGGATACCTTTTTTCAGTTGGATGGCAGGAAGTGGGAGGAAATATCACTTGGTATTAAAATGTCAACTCTTCATGGAATAATATCTTAAAATGGAAAGACCATCACACAAGTAAAAAATGATAATGTTGTTCATGTGCCACCTACATGGATTTCACTGATTGCTTTTTTCTTCTTCTTTTTTTTTTTTTTTTTTTGAAATTGGAAGGAATGAAAAAAACAAGTAAACTTAGCAAGAAAAAAAAAATTGTGGGCCTTATTCTAATTCCCAGGCTCCCATCCAGCTCTGTTCACAACCCAAACTGTTCTAGGGAATATTAGGAATAGGAATAGGTGAAAGGAATTAAAAGTAGAGAATGGATAATATTGTGCTCCAAGAATCTTGGGAGAAAATAAAGGAAGAGGATTTGGGTCCTCACAGTGACAGTAGAATGGGATCCCACTTCTCTCTCCAACTGGAGTTGGACACTATTTCTCTGCCCCACTGATTATCTTAACATAGGTGTTATTTAATAGGTCTTCGTCATTTGGAGTCCTTTCAACAGAGTTCTTTCTCGTTTTATATACTTTAATCAAGGCTTTCACTTTTACTCCCAAAGCTACAGCAGCTTCCAAAAGGGCACCTCAAAATAATAGAAACATTACTTGCAATCTTCAGTCTAAATCCCGTACTTTGTCCATTTAGCTCAGTTACAGAGTTGCATCTAGTAGATCAAGGCCTAGTGTTTAAGTGGGTATTAAGTTTAGGATATTTAATGGATAAAAAAGGAGTTTCCAGCCAGGCATGGTGGCACACACCTGTAATTCCAGTGGTTCTGGAGGCTCAGGCAGGAGGATTGTGAGTTCAAAGCCAGCCTCAGCAATTTAATGAGATCCTGTCTCAAACAAACAAACAAACAAAATATACATATATGGCTGGGGATGTGAATCAGTGGGTTAAGAGCCCCTGGATTCAATCCCTAGTACAAAAAAAAAAAAGGAGTTTCCCAGTCATCTCATCTCATCCCAAGGTGTAAAACCCAACCCAAGATAGATTGCTTCTGCCTGTGTGCCTCAGGGGAATCCAGAATGTTAGAGCCCTGTTATGATTTGGGTGAAAGGTGTCCCCCAAAAGCTCATGTGTAACAGTGTAGGAAGGCAAATGATTGGGTTATAAGAGCCTTGATCCAATCAGCGAGTTAATCACCTAGTAGGGATTAATTGGTAGCTGTAGACTAGGAGGGTGTGACTGGAGAAGGTGGGTCATTGGGAGCGTGTCTTTAGACATGGTGGAGTGTCCGTGCTCCCTGGAGTCATGCTTTCTGCCATGATGTTCAGCCTTACCTCGAGCCCCCAGAAATGGCACTGACCTTCTATGGACCTCTGAAACTGTGAGCCCCCAGATAAACCTCTCCTCCTAAAATTGTTAGGTCCTTGGGTCGCAGCAACAAAAAAGCTGATTAAAACAAGCCCCATCCTGGGACCACTTCTGGCTGTGTAGACAGACGACGCAGAGGTGGGAACTCAGCATCCAGTTGTTTTCGTCCTTCTTTGTTAAACCTCAGAAGCACAGGACTGAGTTAACTGAACTCTACAGTTCATGCCACATTGCTCACATCGTTTTCCTTGGCCCCAGGAAAGTCTCTCTTTTATACCATTTTTGAAATTTTGTCCCTTTCTCCAATTCCTTTTCTATCTCTCTTTCTCCCTACGTTTCTAAAGTGTCAGATGCATTTTTCTTTCATTGGAACACCCTTACTCTGTGCCCAAGCCTCCTCCCAGTTTCCAGAGCCTTCTCCGCATCCTCACATATGGTCACACCCTGATGCTCACATTGGCACCCCAAGTTACCTGTCCTCTGCCTCCTCACTATCCATTTGAATCCCTTGGGACTAATATTGCTATTACCGGTTGATCAGTACCCCTAATCTCAGGGCTGTGGCCTCAAACAAGGAGAACCTCAGAAGATGCCTGGACCTTGGCTCCCCAGAATCTGCTGTCAGGAAGCCTTCATCTAATGAGTATTCAAAAATATAACTCTTCTGAACTCTAATGAAGACAGATCAGGCATAGTCATCAGAGTAGGGAATAAAAAGTGTCTGCATCCTGGCATTGAGTTCTACTTGAAGGAAACTTGGAAAATGCAAGAGAGATAAAAATCTCTGTTTGCGCCTGCTCTTCACCAATAGAGGCCTTTCCTCCAGGACTCACTAGGCAGCCATTAACATTCAGTCATTGACAAGCAATCTAGAACACAATGTGTGCCCCAAAACATAATGCAGAAACTTTTACAACGTAATAACACCACAAAGGAAGATAAGCCATGCTCTACCAAACCAACAATGTTCGCATTTATGCTTCTTTGAGGGTAAGGCAAGATGCTGATGCTGGTCTTCAGCTAAGATTGCAGCCCCTGCTGTAGACTAAAGGAGTTCTTTCATGTCCACGGAGACCTGGGTCACCCACTGCACATAACTGTTCCTTTGGTAGGATTTTCCATGGCAGGCATGGCATAAAGATGGCTTAATATAATAGACTACTAATAACTCTGTTCTTTGTGAAGAAGGCTTCAAAACATGCAATATCATGGAAATTCTTTGAAGCACTTTTTAAATCTTCAATGTGGCAGTGTCAATCAGACAACATGAAGCAGCATATGTTTTCACGTATCTCACAGCTGTCGTCTTAAAAGCTGCAGACAGCTTTGATTCAGCCAACATATTCACTTCCTGCAAGGGTTGAAGAGACACCCGTATCTCTGCACTCAAAGTGCATGTGCTTATTCTCCATTCATATATAGCACTTTTCGCTTGTAAAGGACTTCCCAAACACTCTGTTTGCTTGCTACGTATGGCAACCCTGCGACTGGCATTTTCTGGGTTGATAGGCAAGAGAACTAAGATGCTGAGATTACGTCACAGGCTGAGGACCTGCACCCCTTGGGGCCTACAACTCCACATGATGGGATGAGATACTGTAAAATGTGAGATGAATTCAGAGATCTGTGAATCACCACTTCCTGTACTAACTGGATGTCCTGGGGAGATCTGTTATGGTGTGAAATCTCTCCTTGCAGGCAACGGGGAAGCAATGCTGTCCCCATTTTATAATTTATTTCTCCTAAAGCACTTTAAATACTTTCAGGTAACAACTCACAAATTACCATAACATTTCTGTGATACCTGTCTGTAGCAGATATTATCTCCATTTTTGCAATAAGGAAGAAATTGAAGCATAGAGTCAAAGAAGAACTTGGAGCCTCCCCTGACTCCCAGTTAGCAGATTAATTTAGCAAAAGACCATGCATGTATAATGCACTAATTTAAAAAAATTCGAAAAAAAAGAATAATGCTGAATAACCCTGAACTGATAGATAAAATAAAAAGCATGGATAAAAAAAAAAAAAAAAAGACCATGCATGTAAGCTCATTGAAGAGCATTTTGATGGAAAAGACTTCAAACATGCTTATTTACTTGCAACAAAACTAAGAAATGATAATGCAATAAGTCCTAAACAGAGCTCTTTATGGTTCGGAATCTCAGTAACTATTAAATCACTAAACAACAATAAGAATCTCATTGTTCTTTGTTTAGGAGCCCATCCTAGACCCATTTTGACATTTTTAACTTCTTTTCAAAGCCAAAAAAACTCTTGAGGCATTTTGTTCACCTGTATTCAGAAAATAGAAGCTCCTTTTGCATCAAAAAAGTGTTTCTCTGACAAAATTTTGAAAACTTTATGAAAGAAACAGGAAAAAAGAAATGGAGCATGTCTAGTTCCTGCACTGCGTAATTAACTAGGTGCCTCTTGGCATGTGTGTGCTTATTCATTTGATTTCCCAGCTCTCTTGGGGACCCAAATGCAAAATAGAGCACTTGGGAACAACTCACAGATTTATAAGGCACCTTGGGGAATGCAAGGTCTATAAACTGACGCATTAGCCTCATCCATAGATGGGATGTAAAGTACTTTTGCTGCCGTAATATGGAACACAGTGCTCCTAATCCAGAAATAATTCCGCATTAGTAACCAATATAGCATTGTTACCAAAATTCCCTTCATTTCCCTTAACTGCTTCTGACCCATGGAAAAGCAAATACAATTGAGTGGAAATTGCTTTCCAAGAAGTTGTATGTGCACTAAAAGTGTGAGGAAAGGGATGGAAAATCCGTATCATCTTCCCAGGTCCTACACCAAGTGCTTGCTATTTAACGAAGTTCCTATGGTGACTTCTAGTGCTGAATTTATATAGTTTCAGCAGAATTATATACTGAACAGAGTTTTTATAAGCCAATAATCAGAAGTATAAAAATACAACCTTGACTTTTTCTATAATTGAACTTCTACCTTAAGCTCTTACTCTTCTCTCTAGCAGGAGAGTTAATATCTCCCGTTTAATTCAAATTAGTGATTCTTCAGTCATTTCAAGGACCAAATCTAGCAAATTCTGTTTCATGCTATTTCCTTTGTTCTCTTAGGATGGCAGCAAAGTTCTGTGGGTTGGAGTGTGTCCTAGTGATGGGGTGTGAGGCAGCTCCCCTACTGGCATCCAGTGAGGGTGCCAATGTCACCGGCAGTGAGGGCTGCCGGTGTTCACAGCTTCCTCTGCTACTGTGGTTTAGGTTTATCTTCAAATTCATGTGTAGATGATATTTGAAGAGGTAATTAGGGTTAGATAAAGTTATCACGGTGGGGTCCCCATGATGGTGTTAGCGGCTTTATTTTTAAAAAGAAGGAAAGATCCAAGGTAGCACATTTGTTCTGTCTCTCTATGTGATGACCTCCACCCTGGCATGATGCAGTAAGAAGGCCCTCACCGATGCCAGCAACAGGGTCTTGGACTTCCCAGCCTTCTGGTTCATAAGATAAATAAGCTTCTATCCTTAATAAAATACCCAGCCTGTGATAATCCAGTTATAACAACAGAAAACAGAATAAGACACCTGCCCAAACGTATGCGTCCACCTTGGCCTCTGGCTCTTCCATGCTTCTCCTGCTGACGGTGAACCCCTGTCACAGCCTCTTTCAGCCACATCCATAACCCTCCCAGGGACAGTGAAAATTCTTATGGGCTCTCCTCTGAGCTGCAGGAGCTTTAGAGCTGCCAGAGCCCTTCTCATCTAGCCTTCTCCTGCTTCCCTCTCTATTTTACTACAGCTTTGATCCACAAGCAAGGTTTACTGTATTCTCTCTCAGGCTTCACCCAGAAATCAAGACACCCTGCTCTTGACACCCTCCAAACCAATCCAAACTTTTATCCTCAGTCAGAGTTAGGTCACTGCTAAACAAGGACTCTAGAGTGAGATTGCCGAAGCAAATACTGGCTCTCTTCCTTATAAGCTGTGTGACTTTAACTCAACCACTTGACTCCTCTGTGCCTCAAATTTCTCATCTGCAAAATGAGATCTATCTCAGAAAGTAGCTAAAAAGAGCAAATGGATTGAAATTTGTAATGCATTTAGAATAAGACTTGACATGTAGTAAGTACAACCCGTATTGGGTGTTGTTATTGCTGCTACTCCGTGGTGAAGGCTCGAGATGGGGCACCCCTCTTAACCTAGAATCAGATCAGCACTTACTTCCCAGCCATTTAGTGGAGGAATTAGCTGTCACCTCATGCTGCCTCTCCAATCTAGTGTCTATCCAACACTGTGTACTGAATTCTTCTGACACTTAGACTTTTGGAACTCAAAATACCTTTTCTGTTAAAAAAAAACAAAACAAAACTGAACTTCTCCAATTTCAATCCTTAACTCTGCCATGGATGTCAAGAAAAAAACTAGTAAAAGTAAAAAGTCAATAATTTGCCTTCTGCACTTGTCTCTCCCCTAAGGCAATAACACCAAGTCCATGATCAGGCAGATATAGTAGAAAATACCCATAAATTTAAAAGTTAGCATTGCCTCTTTTTTAATGCAAAAAAAAATGAAGTTTCTGTCCCTTTAGTTTTTCTTTTTCTTCTATTCTTTTAAATGCCATCAGAAATCTTCAGAAGAGGGGCTGGAGCGGTGGTCCAGTGGTTATGGCGCTTGCCGGGCATGCACAAGAACGTGGGTTTGAACCCCAGCACCATGTACACGATGAAGTGTTGAAGTGTCAGAGCAATGAAAACCACATGAAAAACTAAATAAAATTGATTCTTTCTCGCTCGCTCTCTCTCTAACTGTCCCTCTCTCTTTTAAGAAAGAAAGGAAGAAAGAATTTTCAGAAGAAAGAGAAAATAGATGGAAGGGAAGAACTGATGCAAAGCACTGAGAATCCTTCTTAGAAAAAATGGTAGTACTTGGGTTAGAGGTTAGAGAATATTGCTTGTGCGTTTGTGCATTTCTGATACCTCTCTGCTTTGGTCCTCTTCTCTCCTCCTACTTTCTTCCTATAGTGAGCAGTGATTTAATACTAAGCAGGTGATCAACTAAAGTACCCTGCCTTCTATGCAACAGCACCCCGTTCAGCAAGCAGGCTGGTAGTTTCTCAGGAACATTTTCTCTTAATTGAACCACTAGTCTGATCACATGTGGGCAGAGGAGCAACCAGGTGGCTGCTATAGCCACACCTGTCTCATACTTCAAATACTTCCTGAAGTCGTTAACAGCAGCTTAAAGCTAGCCAAAGCAAAATCCCACTCAACTAATGACTTGGGGCAACCCATGGAGAAATGCAAACATACACTAAAATAGGTCTGGGATGGCCATCTGCAACGCAAAGACCACCCACAGCACCAGGACTCCGCCCCAGCACCACCATTGAAAAAGATGCTAATGTGTGTACTGAAAAATTAAAGTTAGCAACAAGTCTGCTCTCATAAGAATTTTATTCTGTTCTAAGCACAAATGGCATTGACACCTTGGGAGCTAGCTAATGGTTAGGCAGTTGGAGAAGTTTATTGAAATCCTGATTTCCCGTTGGGATTTTCATTTTAGGCTCTAAATATGTTTTTGGTTACTGACCCAGATCCTCTGGCATGATACTCTACGATGTATTTATTGTCTCGTCCAGGCCACTAAGGCAGTATCTGAAGAGTTATGACTCAAGTTCCAGGAGGTCATTATTCACTCGCCACTCACGCTATCCCTGAAAGCATCTATTTTGCTCCACAGGCTTGCAAGTTACAGCCTAAAGTCTTCAAAAGCCCTTTTAAGAAACAGCTAAATGACACCACCAGGCATATTCCATTGACCCACATTCATTTGAACTTGGAGTGGTCACACTTCGTGGAAGGAAAGGGGCACCGTATTCTCTGCAGTCCTGCTCTACCTGGCCCAACGTCCTTCCTTCCTCTGATCTGCTCAGCCTTTCAGGCACTAATGAATCCACAGCTTCAGCTCAGTGGTTACAGTGGAGTTAATTATGATATATGAGAGGCAGGATCCTTGAGAATGCCCCAGGCAGGGAGCTTTTAAAATCTCAAATTTATTTATGTATGTAAATGGAGCCAGTTCCGTGTTTCTGTAAAACCACAAAACTATCGATCATTTTCATTGGCATTGCTTTCATTTTAATAGTCTCAGGCTGATATTAAATGTATAATTAAATCACTGCCCGATTGGTCTCAGATAGTGGTAATAGCTCACACTTAACCGAGGGTTTATTATGGTCTGCTCACTGTGTCCAGCACACAAACATGGTCATTTTACATAAGCCTCAGGAAGGCTCAGACGTGACTGAGGGCACACAGCTCCTCAGTGGTGGTGCCACGACTAAACCTAGGCCTGACTGATTCCCAGCCTCAACTCTTGACCCAGCAGACCTGATACTACTCTGCCACCTAATTAAACCGAACAGTAAGACTCTGCATTCTCGTCTACTTTTTAGCCCCAAATTCAGAACCAAATATGATTTTGACCCTCAACAGATGTTAAATTGTCCTCTTTGAGAAGATGTCTTCCTTCCTTTCCTCTTTTCCCACTTAGCAGATCTCTTCTCTGGCTTTCACCTTAGGAAATCTCTGGCCCCCTTTCAAATGCCTGGAGCCTCAAGCTCTGGGGATGTAGCTCAATGGCAGAGTGCTTGCCTAACATGTGGGGCCCTGGGTTTCCCAGGTTTAATCCTAGCACTGGGAAAAAAGAAAAAAGTTAAGGCAAGACCTTATAAAATATGAGCATTTTTTAAAATTTATCATTTTAATCTGATAAACATAAAAATACTTAGAGATCATAATCCTTGCTTCTTGCTTCTTAAGACATTCTTTTTTAGAAAGTGAAGCCCTATAACATAAAACAATGGAAAGTTTAAAAAGAAATTAAATTGAACAAAACATTTTGTTATAAAAACTAGTAAATTTGTACTGGTTTGCCTCTTCATAGCCCTT
>PVKS010047717.1:0-12810 GCA_004027875.1 Aplodontia rufa | reverse complement strand
AGGTACAGAGAGAAAGAGGAAGCAGCCCTCAGGCGCAGACGCAAGCTCTTTTTTGCTCAGAATGCGGGAAGCATGAAAGAGGAGGAGAGGAAGAAGTGTCATGGTGTCCGGCGCAGAGTTTGTGTTTTGCACAGTGCCCAACATAGCTGCAAGGTGACAACTGGAGGGGAAGAAAAGTGGCAAAAACTAAAATGATGCATTTGGTGGGGCAACAGAAGTATACATTTTATAAAAAATTGACCAAAGTATAAGGATGCACTGAGTAAAGAAAGCAGGAAAGGAATCTACAGAGTGATGTAAGGATCAGCAATACAGCTACAATATTTTGCTTGTGAAGCTTTGTTAATACAGTCTACTGCAGACAGCAGAAAAAACAGAAATCAGAGATATTTACGTACATAAGATTTTTAGAAAACAGTTTTCTTAGAAAACTGTACAAGTCAGTCCTAGAATATTATAAATGCAACTCAACAAGTTAATATAATAATTGTAAGCATAAAAAAACCTATTAAGTTGTCTTGTGAAAATAAACCAATGTGGGGCCTGATGTGGTGTCTCAGTGGTGTCCCAGTGGTTGTAGCACTTGGCTGGCATGCACAAGTCTGAGAGTTCAAACCCCAGCACCACATACACAGCATACACAATGAAGTGTCCGAGCAATGAAGACCATGGGGAAAACGAAATAAAATTGATTCTCTCTTTCTCGCGCTCTCTTCATCCCTCTCTTAAAAATAAACTAATATAGCACATTCATTTTTGCCATTGTTGGAGAGAATTTTGCAAAAACAGATTTGTGTGGTGCCTGATCCAGCAAGGCTTATGCTTAAGTCCTCTTGTTAATTACTGTTTACAGTTTTTCCAGACTAGTCAGTAGATGTCTTATGTTTAATGACCATTTACAGATAAATAGTGCATCACATTTACTTCTCATATCTATTATTGTGTTCCTAAGTAACTACTAGAGATAGCCACTTCCATATCTCAAAGGTGGATGAAACTTAATCTATTCATAATAAAACTGGATCATGTTGAGATAGGAGACAAAGGTCAGGCAGTCAGTGTAGGTAAAATGATAAGGGTCCACAAGCAGGAAATCGGCTGAGGGGAGTTTTTTTAAAATAGGGGACAAAAATTTCCCCTGTTCCAAAAAGTCAGAGATGTAAATCAGCCCGGACATTCCCTCTGCATACAAATGTGCTCCCCAAACACAGATATTACCTCTGCTGATAAAGGTGCTCATGGTCACAGGAAAAAGACCTAAATCAGATCAGAACTTCTGCACTCTTGCTCAGAGACCTCTGTAACAGAGTAAAGTTGTGTGCTTTACTGAGGTTTGAAACCTTGACATTGATATGGTCCGGTGGAAATCAGAGTTGGGTTAGTGCCCCATGGAGTAGAAGAATGAAAATCGGGGGACACAGATGCAAGCCAAGAAGACAGATTTTATTTAAGAAATGGATAGGGAGCAGACCTCTTCCAGGAGAAGGGGGCCCCGGAGCCGAGAGCCCAAGGAGGGGGTGCGATCTGTCTTTCTCATAGCACTCAAAATTCCTACTTTCACGAATCATTGTCTTCCCGGTTTTCATTCTGTTACATAAACCAGTAATGTGTCATCCATGACACCTCTCTCTTTTTAATCCTAGTATTTGCATCACAACACATAAACTCTCAGTCATCTGTATTCAAACAAAAGCCCTTCCTTCCACTTGCACAATGTACCTTAGTTCTTGCATCTTGCTCATGGCAATGGTTCCAGCACTTGTCCACTCTATTGCTTGTTTCAGTTTTCCCTTTTTGTTAGTTTTACAATTATTTTCATCAAAATGGCCAATTATTTTAGTTTTCTACATTTAAAGAAGCAAATGAGCAAACTATGGTGTAATTTCTAGGTTTCACTCATTATGTGAATCCTCTCACAGTAAAATTCTTTAAAAGATTTGCAAAGGACATGATTTCTTTCCTCCCCTACTCTCCCAAAAACTTCAAGCAGGCTTTGTAGGGCCATTTCTCTGAAAGGGCTCTACAAATATACCTCTGGCCTTCCACATGGCTAAATGGACTGCCACTCCCCACACTTCCTCCTCATTCTTTATTTTTATTTTTATTTTTGAACAACCATACAAATTTTTAACAAAATAATATAAAATGTGTATAGTTTCTGAATACTAGATTTATCCCCAGGTGTGCTCCCCCCAATTTCCCACCCGTATCCCTCCCTTCCCTTACCCACAATATCTCTAAAAATATATTAGGCTGTATGACATTACACCTTATCTGGATTTAAATACATGATAATAAACCACCTTTTTGAATGACCAGGGTCTAGTTCCAACCTCTACAGATGAGAGGAGACATTGGACCCTTGGATCTCTGGGTTAAGCTGATTTTACTAAGCATAATTTCTTCCATAGCCATCCATTTACCTTCAAAGGCTGCAATATCATTGCTTCTAATTGCTGTGTAAAATTCCATGGTATATATGTACCACACCTTTTGGATCCATTTATCCGGTGAGGGACATCTGGGTTGTTGCCATAGCCTAGCAATAGTAAATTGAGCTTCTATGAACATAGATATTGCTGTGTCACTATAATGTGCTGATTCTAAATCCCCTGGAAAGATACCCAGGAGTGGAAAAGCAGGGTCATACGTTGGGCTCATCCCTAGTTTTTTGAGGATTCTCCACACTGCTTTCCAGAGGGGCTGTACCAGGCTGTACCAGACTGCAGCTCCACCAAAAGTGTGTTAGTGTCCCTATCTCCCCACATCCCCTCCAGCATCTATTATTGTTTATTTTCTTCATTTTTGCCATTCTGACTGGTGTGAGGTGATATCTTAATGTGGTTTTCATTTGCATTTCTCTGATTACTAGAGATTTAGAGTACTTTCTCATGTATTCATTGGCTTGATCAATGTCCTCTGGTGAGAAGTTTCTATTTAGCTCTTTGGCCCATTTATTAATTGGGCTGTTAGTGTTTTTGTAGTTGAGATTTTTGAGGATTTTGTAGATTCTGGATATGAGACCCCTGTCTGAGGAATCATAGCCCATGATTCTCTCCATTTCCGTAGGAAACCTCTTGACTTTTATGATTATTTCCTTGGCAGTACAAAAGCTTTTTAGCTTTATGGCATCCCATTCACTGATTTTTTACTTTACTTCCTTCACTTTTGGAGACATGTTGAGAAAGTCTTTGCCTAATCCCAAATGTTGAAGTGTTGGACCTACTTTGTCTTCTATCAGTTGCAAGGTGGCTGGTTTAATTCCTAGCTCCTTGATCCATTTTGATTTGATTCTTGTGCAAGGAGAAAGATATGGGTCTAATTTCAGCTTTCTGCAAGTGGCTGACCAGTTTGTCCAGTACCTTTTGTTGAAGAGGCTGTATCTCCTCCATGTAATATTTTGTCCCCCTTTGTCAAAAATCAGATGTTTAAAGATTTGAGGATTTGTTTCGGGGTCTTCTATTCTATTCCATTGGTCTTCTTTCCTATCTTGATACCAGTACCATGCCCTTGAAAGATATAACCATATATTTTTCTCCTGAAAATGCTCTCCTCTCCAGGTTTTCATGGCAAAGGCTTGTGATCTTTTCCTCCTAATTCTTCGCCCCTCCCCACTCTTTTTTTTGGTTGTTGTTGTTGTTTTTTGTTTTTTGTTTTGTTTCTTTGTTTCTTCTGTTTTTGGCTGAATTCCCTTTTGGAATGTCAATGTTGCACTGGTTCAAATTATTTTTTAAATTCTTCCTTTTTTAAAGAAAATCTGGATAAAAACTATGTAAGGTACTTTATCCAGTCTCATAGTTTTCATTATCATCAATATGTCAATTATTTGGAAAATTCTTTCTCTAAATTCTTGTACCTGAAACAGCTTCAAGTATCCAACGGATTTGTTTGTTTGTTTTTAGTTTGTTTTGTTTGTTTGCTTTTTAAGAGAGAGGGACAATGATAGAGATCAACTTTTACATAGTTTTTCATGTGGCTTTCATTGCTCCAACATTTCTTTACGTACGTGGTTGCTGGGGTTCAAACTCAAGTCCTAGTACATGCCAGGCAACTGTCATAACTGCCCAATTGCCCCAGACACCACTCCAGACAGTGCCCCCACCCCCAGTGAACTTTTCATCACTGTCATGTGGACAGCTGATAAGCACATAAACCCTGCAAAGGAATGAGGAACGTCCTCCCAGTTCTCCTGAATTTGATCATTTTTTTGCTCATAGACTTTCTTTAGACTATATCACTTGTTCTGTTTTTCCTGTATTTACTTTTAAATTGTAGTCTAAACTTGTGGATCCGTCTGCTAATTTCTTACTATTATTATAAGTACTTTGCAAATTAGTAGCTGTGTATCAAATTCTAGCTATTTGAGGAATTAATGGATAATTTTACTAATCACAAGTAAAATAATGAGATTCACTTTGGATTTCAGAATAAAACGGCAATGAAATGTAAATTTAGGGAAACTATTATCTGCTAAGATCAATTACAATTAAATTTCAACTTTACTCTTGTTTAATTTTACATTGAATGATATCTAGAATTAAGTTTGTGGTGTGTTTTTGAAAATTGTTTATTCATCACAATTATTTTACATGTGGTATCATAGATAAATATGTTAAATATAGTAAAATTATGCTATTCTACTTAAATTTAGATACTGCATGATTTTCAGATTAATAAAATTGAAACTCGGTACCACAGACTAAACTTTCGTGATTAGTTAAGGCATTTATGACAGAGAAGGAGGCAGAATCCAGATAGTTTATTCCTAAATTAATGTATTTATTTAAAGGTCTTGGATATAATACTCCAATGACATGTTGACTCAGAGAGGAAGAAGAAAAGGAAGAAGAGGGTAGGGAGAAAGAAACAGACAAAACAAAAAATACTATAGTAATTACAAATAATATTTGAAAGTTGTAAATGTGGTGTATCTTCACTAAAGGCTTTAGCAGACCTTGTTTTACCTGCTTACATATTCCTTTGTCCCTTTCACCTTAACAATGGTCCTGTACAATTGCTTGTTGTGGTGTTCCGGGTTAATGAGCTGTGTTTTGCAGGATCTCTTGTCACTCAAAGTGACATTGTGATATATTCTGACACATCAGCAAAGCAGTTTAAATGGTGTCTCAGTCTTTTTTGTGCTAAACCAATAAAATATGAGATTATATGATTTATAAACAGCAGAAATTTATTCCTTTCAGTTGTTCTCCACTGAAATGTCCCAGTTAAGTTCTGCATATGGCAAGGGTCTTCTTCCTGAGTCTTCCAGAAGAGAGGAACACTGCATCCACACATGGCAAGAAAAGGGGGAAGCAAGTCTGCAAGCTACTTAGCAGCTGCATAAAGCTTGCTTTATAAACACCTGTACCTCATCAGTGAGGGAAGAGCTATCATGACTAATCATCTCCTTGAGACCCTACCTTTATATCACAAGCACATCTATAACACACATTTTGGAGTGGATACATTAGAGAATAGAAACAGTTTTTGAGGAAACCAAACCTTTATAAAAATTTGAACTTTCTTCTTACTTCTTAAAATAGAGAAAATGTTGCCACAACAAAAGCCATCTTCTGCAGTCAGATGGTGAATGGTACATGGAAACAACATTCCTGATGACTTTGAGTGCTATCCTACCTAACTTGGGAACTTGATTTTGTGAGAACTAAAGAATCATCGTATTGTTACTAATTTGCATAGGAGTTAGGAATTTATTTTTACTCTGTAAATGACCAAATTAAACATATCCATTATTAGGAAAAATTTCTGTTGTGGAGAATTGGAAAAGTAATGATTTTAGGAGTGGAAGTATAATTACTAATTTTTATTTTATTTTACATTAATTTTAACTCATCATTGTGGGTTTACTTCTTATCCGTTAGAAGATGCTCAAAAAAGGATGTTGTTTATAATTTCTGTGTCCCACTATGTGGTCTGTACATTTGTATTCTAAATGTATAGTCAATATTATTTTAGAATATTTTCATATAGATGGAAACGTTTTGATTTAAAAAAACAGAAAGCACACTTCTTAACATTTCAATATTCAATCATTACACTTCTATTTGTGTTTAACTTACTCCTGATTCACTCATTTTCTCTTTATTCACAAATAGCATTGTTTCCATATTTCCATAATGTTTCCTCATTCTTCAACTTCAATCCAGGAAGACAGCTCAATTTTCACCTTGATGAGTTACCTGTGAACATTTCTTTGTTTTATTTTAACAAAAATCAGCTGTATCAAACAAGTGTGCTTTCCAACTGTGTCTTCGCATAAACAATCCAGATGATTGTGTGAATGACAGTACAGTGTTCTGTACCAGATGGGAAAGATAAATTGCTTAAATAGAAAGGAGGATATTGAAAATGCATATACACAGGAAAATAGAAACTTTTACTTATTAGTAGCTGAATGAAAAAAAGACTTTACTTTTGATTACTGAATGTCTGACTACCTACAGATAACACAGAACATGAAACTCAATATATCTCTTGTTATTATGGGAAAGAAAAACAATTTATATTTGGTGCCTCAGTTCTATTTTTCATTCTAAAGGAGGTATAATCATTTCAATAGCAAGGACAATAATAAACAAGTGTATTTATATTTACTTTCTAAACTTGTACACATATATTCTAATGCATTGATATTAACTTTTTTATTTTTTTATGTGTTCTCTCAGTGGCTATTGTTAAGTTCACTCAAGTGTTTGAAAAGCAGAGGGCCAATTTTAATAGAAGGTGTTTGTTTTTAAAATAGAGGGCTTGTTGACTAGATGGTGGTGTGATTCAAAAAGATGGGTATAACCAAAATAACTGGAGAAATGGTGAAGTCTTCTATATTCATTTTCATTCAGCATATTTTTAACTCTTACTTTATTATTATTATTATTATTATTATTATTATTATTTCAGGTCCAGGGGATAATCAGTGAATGACACAACTCTGTCCTTAAGCATCTTGTGGAAGAGTTGGCTGTCCATATGAATCTATGCTATGCATCATGCCTCAGAGAGTAATGGAGCAATGAGAATCCACAGTGAATGATATGTGAAGGAAATCAATGATTCAATGACAACACGAATATAAATTGATTTACAAAGACCAGGAAGTAGAATAAAAATTCACAGAATTTTTAAATGAATAGAGAATATGGTAGATGATTGCACTGAATTTATTAGAATTTTAAAGAGTAATGTTATGTCAGATAACTGGAAGTGCTGAAATGTTGTTTAAAAATATATCCACATAAGCTGGGGGAACCAAACTTATGAAGGTGGGAGGAGAAGGGAGGGAGGGAGAAAGGAAGGGGAGCAAGGGGCAAGGGGGATTAGTACAATACAATAGGGAATACAACAGGCAGGGAATACTCAATACAACAGGGAATACTCAACTTCCATTAGAAGCCTAGCTATACACAGGCAGGTAGAGAACCTCAGAAATGGCAACCATTATTATACATGTATATGTTCATTTCAAACTATAGTATGGTGGGATTACAGAGGAGACATGAGACCTGGGAATGGATGAAGAGGGGTAGATCCTGGTCTAGGATTGGCTTCAATTTACTATCTCACTATGTCGATATCCATTGTATGCACAATATGTAACAACAATTCCCTCCAAAATGTAAGACTGTGTTGAATTAATAAAATAAAATGTATGAAAAAGTTGTATAGATAAGCTGCAAATTAAATTCTAGAAAAAAATATGCTGAATCCATGTTCAGATACTTCTTGACTTACAATGGGGATAAATTCTGATAAGCACAATGAGCATTGAAAATATCATAAATTAAAGTGCATTTAATGTAATTTACCTACTAAGTGTTATAGCCCAGCAACCAGTGCACTTTAGAGGATCGGTTGCTCTTGTCACGATCAGTATAATGCCACTGCCCAGCATCATGAAAGGGTAATATGTTTTCTTTAGAATGATTATCAATTTGGCATCATCATAAAATTTGGGGTAAAATTTTAAATTGAGACAACCTTAATTGGGAACTCTTTGAACTGACTTGAAATGTCAGCTACTGGAGAATTTTTGAGGCTGATTAGCAGTTGCTTATTTTATTTTTACAGCTAAGTTAAAGATTATTCATGTTTCCCCTATGCCCCAGATGCTGAATGTGTAGCTACAGGACTTGTTTTCCCCGATTGCAGTTTGGTCTTGCTTTGATCCCATCCATTCTTTCTTTGCCCCTGTTTCTCCCTGTGGAATGGAAATGTAACTTGCTTTTGATTTTTAGACAAACTCAAACTGGAAATTTGCCTTGATTTTCAGAAGAAAATTTTAACATGGGCTATTGGGCAATCTTGGCACTATTAAGACTATGGGGACTCTTGGAAATGGACTAAATATAATTTTCAGTGTGAAATGGGCATGAACTTTCAAAAGCCAGGGGCAGAATTTTATGGTTTAGATATTAGGTGTCCCCCAAAAGTTCTTGTGTGAGACAATGTGAAAAAGCTTAAAGGTGAAATGATTGTGTTATGAAAATCTTAACTTAATCAGTGCATTAATCTCCTGATATTGTTTTACCAAGTGGGAGCTGTAGAGAGAATAAATTTTTAGTTTAGTTTTCTTTCATTTGACTTTTGTTGCTCCAACACTTCCTTATGTAGGTAGGTGGTACTGGGGTAAGAACCTGCATCCTTGAGCATGCAAGGCAAGTAAGTGACATAACCACTGAGCCACAGCTCCAGCCCCAATGAACCAAATTAAGAATAGCATGCATAATTTTGTTGTTTATAAACAGCAGAAAATTGCAAAAATAGGCAAAAATCAACGTAAAATGAAAAGTAATGTTGAAGATTAAAAAAATCTTTGTCTTCTATAAAGTCACCACCAAAGGAAGTCCCTATTAGTTATTTATATTTTATATACATATTTATATTTCATTTAAAATGTATTTTATACTTACTTTATATTTTAGTCTAAACTCTGGGGATATTCTTTAACAGGATAATTGCCTCAATAGAAAGGATATCCACATTTTTACTTAAGACTATCCGTAGATGTCCACTGTTTATCATGTGTACCTCTGTGTAATTTCTCATTATATCAGCATGAGTGGCATGTTTATTGAATGTTCTTTTCTAAAGTTTGAATTGATATGTTTTCAGTTCACTTAGTCATGGAGTTTTCCAGTCTTTCTCAGGGAATAACATATATATGTATTATGTATGACACTATTTGAAGTATTTAATAAAATTATTTCTTAAGATATTTACAAATAAGAATTCCCTACAAGATATAAAATCTGATATTAGTGCTAATTGCCTATATTTCAATTATATAATTTTCAAATCATGATCTAAATTTAATATTTTAGAAGAGCATAAAAATTGTATTCAACATTAAAGCAGACAGGGCATTGTTTTATTCCTACATTATAAAACTACTTGTGAGAAAGATTATAAATATCTGCACATATGGTGATTACAATAACATTTTAATGTGATTTAATTCCAACAAGTACCACTCTTTTAGAAAGAAATTAAATTTTGAAGAATTAATATAAGGCAAAAAACAAAAAATGAAAATTTATTTATTTGTATTTACATTGCACATTTATTCACCTGGCATTAATACCCTTGCTGAATTTTAATTTTAGGAATTATTTTCTTTTTTAGGGCAAAATATCCTTGACATTGGTTTTAGCAATTATTTAAAAATTTTTCCAGGTTTATTTAGATAAAGTTTACAAAAGAAAATGATATACACTGAAAGTGTGCAATCTGATAATTTAAGATATAGACTCATTGTGAAATGATCACTATAATTAAGTTAATTTTCAATCATATCTAAGTACCTATTATGTGTGTGGTGAGAATACTTAAGCAAGTTTCTAATATAAATTACAATATTATTAGTTATACTCAATACATTAATATTAGATTCCCAGACCTTAGTTTTTATTCTTTCCTTTTTATTCATTATAATTATTATTTTAATTATATGCATTGAAGAACTACAGTATAATTGGATACTTATGTGGTGTGTAATGACAAAAACATTATAGTTAACATTTCAGTCTTGAATGTTTTTTGAATTTATTGACTTACATGTAATAATGTACATATTTATGAAGCATAATGTGATATTTCAATGCATGTATTTCATAGGTAACAATCACGTCCCAGTAATTAATATTTCCATCTCATTTTCACTATGTAGTGCTTGGAGCTTTTGAGCTCCTCTCTTCTAATTATTCACAAAGTGTAATAGGCTGTTGTGAACTATAACCCCAGAACTTAATCTTCTTATAATTAAAAATTTATACCCTTTAACGAGCATCTCTCCAGTCCCCCACTTCCTTACCCTGGCCCCTGGAAATCACATTTCTACTCTCTGCTTTTATGAGTCCAACATTTTGGATTCCACATTATAAGTGAGATCACACAGTATTTGTCCTTCCATATGTGTATTATTTAACATAATGTCCTCCAGGTTTACTCTGTTTCTCAAGTGACAAGATTTCCTTCTTTTTAAGGCTGAATAACATTTTATATGTAAATATAAACATACATTATATATGTGTAAAAAATATGTGTACAATGCTTAGCAAAAAGCCTGAAACTCTGAAACTGTAAAACTGCTAGAATAACACACAGGGGAAAAACTCCTTTGCATTGCTTTTAGCAGTTTTAGAAAGCAAATGTAAAAACAAATTAATGAGACCACAAAAAACTGAAATGCTTCTGCCAGGAAAGGAAATACTAGTTGAAAAGACAACACACATAATGGGAGAGACTATTTGGAAGCCATATATCTGATAAAGGGTTAATATCAAACTATTCAAGGAACCCACATAACTCTAGAACGGAACAAATAACACAATTACAGAATGGGAAAGAACTTTAATAAACACTTTTTGAAAGAGTTCTATTTTTCAATACCGTGTAATAATTTCTTCTTATCCTTTCATGTGTCTATATTTTCTATTCCTCCATCTCTGTCTCTAACAAGATATAAGCAGTTAGTTAGTACTGAACACATGAACAACATATTATCATCTTTCATAAAGAAGGAAAATTATCCATTTGTGTTTTTCCAACCATGCTTTGTTCAAAGACTTTTGTATATGACTTCTTTCCTGGATCTTTTAAAATATGCCATTTGGGAGACCAGAGAACAACCTCAGTGGTTAGAAAGCTGGACTAGCATGCATGAGGTCCTGTGTTCAGCCCCAGCTACACATTCACACACACAAAAGTTATATATTTCTATCTTCTTAATAATGTTGCAAAAACCTAGCTATTTAAGACATAAGGTTATTTTTTTCATTGCATTACTGCTTAAATTTACTCTTTGGCTTTGTGGTTTTTGTTTTTTGTTTTTGTATTTTGTGTGTGTGTGTGTGTGTGTGTGATTGAGTTCAGGGCCTTATGCATGCTAAGCGAACACTCTACCACTGAGCCATATCCTTAGCCCATTACTCTTTTGCTTTGTTAAAAATAAAATCTTTCATATATTTCCTTCTTAACGAATAGGGTGCTTTCTCTTGAAATTATTTTTAATTTAAGAGAAGGTGGAGGCATCAGGAAAGGAAATATCACTGAATGTGTTTTCCACTTGTAGAGAGGTGCTCCTTTGACTGTTAGTCATTGCCAACTGCATCCTTTTTTAATTTTAATTTTAATTTTTTTAAAAAGAAGGACAGTGAGAAAGAGAAAGAGAGAGAGAGGGAGAGAGAATCAATTTTTATTTAGTTTTTCATGTGGCCTTCATTTCTCCAACACTTCAGTGTGTACATGGTGCTGGGGTTTGAACTCTCCATACTCTTGCATGCCAAGCAATCACTGTAACCACTTAGCCACCACTCCAGCCTCAACTACATCCTTTATATCTGAATGTTTTTTTATTCTTATTTGGTCCTACATCACATTTTAGTACCTAGAAAAACAACTCTTGCTCTTTGAAATGTCACTCATTTAACTCAAAAATATTACTTGAAACATTTAATTATTCCCCAAAGAAATAAAAAGTATATTCAGGGGCTGGAGCGGTAGCTCAGTGGATTCGGCGCTTGCCTGGCAAGCACGAGGACCCGGGTTCAAACCCCAGCACCACGTACACAACTAAGTGTTGGAGCAACTAAGGTCATGTGAAAAACTAAATAAAGTTGTTTCTCTCTTTCTCTGTCTCTCTCACTGTCCCTCTCTCTTAAAAAAAAAAAAAGTATATTCATAAGTAACTATAGCTTTTAGCTTTTATTAGAAGAATACAAAAGAAACATAAGCTTGCTTTTATAATACAGCTAAGAATTTTAGAAAATAAATGGGAAAATGATAAGATATCATTCCAATCTTTGATTTGGCTTATTTACATTCATTCATAGATTTCTCTAAATAAAATAACTTCAGTGACAGTTCTTTAAAACCTAAACTATATCCAATCCCATGTTAAGCCACTGCTTTGTAATGCTACTGGCTTCATTTTCCCATGAAAATGTACTTAGAACAAAGTACCTTATACAGACAAAAAAGAAATCCTAATAATTAAAAAGACATGACAATCAAAGAGAGATGACAACAAGCAAACCTACTGTGACGAGTGTGAGGAAAGCATTACCAGTGCTAGCAAGTGGGCAGCGGGCCCTCGGTTTGGGGAGATAAGAGATTCCTTTTTTTACTTGTGGCTCCAGTGCAGGAGTTATGGTATCAGCCTCTGTGGTTGTTTAATTTACTACTATTTTCATATTTTTTTAACTTATAAAAATATTTGCCCCTATTTTTCATGTAAGTTAGTTAACCTAAACTCCTGATAGATAAAACTTGATAATGAGGTGAAAGAAATCAAAT
>PVKS010047716.1:0-12713 GCA_004027875.1 Aplodontia rufa | reverse complement strand
CTGTACCAGTCTGCAGCTCCACCAACACTGTGTTAGTGTGCCTATCTCTCCACAGCCCCTCAAGCATCTATTATTGTTTATTTTCTTCATCTTTGCCATTCTGACTGGTGTAAGGTGATATTTTAATGTGGTTTTGATTTGCATTTCTCTGATTACTAGAGATTTAGAGCACTTTCTCATGTATTCATTGGCTTGGTCAATGTCCTCTGGTGAGAAGTTTCTATTTAGCTCTTTGGCCCATTTATCAATTGGGCTGTTAGTATTTTTGTAGTTGACATTTTTGAGGATTTTGTAGATTCTGGATATGAGACCCTTGTCAGAGGAATCATAGCCCATGATTCTCTCCATTTCCGTAGGAAACCTCTTGACTCTTTTGATTGTTTCCTTGGCAATACAAAAGCTTTTTAGCTTTATGGCATCCCATTCACTGATTTTTTTTTTTTATTTTTGCGCAACCTTACAAGATTTTAACAAAATAATATAAAATGTGTATAAAATGTGTATATATTCTGGATATTGCATTCACTGATTTTTTACTTTACTTCCTTCACTTCTGGAGACATGTTGAGAAAGTCTTTGCCTACTCCCAAATGATGAAGTGTTGGACCTACTTTGTCTTCTATCAGTTGCAACATAGCTGGTTTAAATACCTAGCTCCTTGATCCATTTTGATTTGATTCTTGTGCAAGAAGAAAGATATGGGTCTAATTTCAACTTTCTGCAAGTGGATGACCAGTTTGTCCAGCACCATTTGTTGAAGAGGCTGTCACTCCTCCATGTAATATTTTGTCCCCCTTTGTCAAGAATCAGATGTTTAAAGGTTTGAGGGTTTGTTTTGGGGTCTTCTATTCTATTCCATTGGTCTTCTTTCCTATCTTGATACCGGTACCATGCTGTCTTTGTTACTATGGCTCTATAGTATAGTTTTAGATCTGGAATGGCAAAACCAACTGTTTCATCTTTCTTGCTTAGTAGTGTTTGGGCAATTCTTGGTTTCTTATTGTTCCAAATAAATTTGAGAATTGCTTTTTCTATGTCTGTAAAGCATGACATAGGTATCTTTATAGGGATAGCATTAAATCTATATAAAACTTTTGGTAGAATGGCCATTTTTTAACCTTTTTTTATTTTATTTTTTGAGCAACCTTACAAGATTTTAACAAAATAATATAAAATATGTATATATTCTGGATATTGCAATTACCCCCAGGAGTGCCCCCCCAATTACCCTCCCTTATCCCACCCTTCCCCTTCCCACTATAACTCTAAAAAAAGTATTAGATTGTAAAGCATTACATCTTATCTGGATTTTATTCATGCTACTAGACCAACTTTCTCATTGCCATTTTTATTATATTAATTCTGCCTAACCAAGAGCATGGGAAATCTTTCTATCTTCTTAGGTCTTCTTGGATTTCAGTCTTCAATGACCAATAGTTTTCATTGAAGAGATCTTTGGTTTCCCTTGTAAGGTTAATTCCCAAGTATTTTATTTTTTTTGAAGATATTTTGAAAGGGACTGATTTCCTGACTTCTTCTTCAGTCCTATTATTATTAGTATATAGGAAAGCTATTGATTTATGCATGTTGATCTTGTATCCTGCCACTTTGCTAAATCTATTTATGAGTTCATGCAGTTTACTGATGGAGTTTTTTGGACCTTCCAGATATAGGATCATGTCATCAGCAAAAAGAGAGAGTTTGACTTCCTCTCTTCCTATTTTTATCCCTTTGATTTCTTTCTCTTTCCTAATCACATTTGTCTTTTGATAGTTTGACTGTGATGTGTTAGGTGAATATCTTTTGGATTTATCTTACCTAGAATTTCTTGATCTCAGATGTGTAGATTAGTGATTTTCTTCAAATTGAGAAAGTTTTCAGCCATCATATTTGAAATAGTTTTCATTTTTTCTTTTGCTTTTGGAGCTCCATTTTATCTGTACATTGGTATGACCAATGGTATTCCATACTTCTCAGCCATTTTGATCCTTTTTCTTCATTCTCTTTGTTTTTTAATCTCATTGGTCTGTTTTAAGTTGACTGGTTCTTCTGTATGTTCATATCTAATACTGGAGATCCTCTTGGGTATTTTTTGTGTCACTTATTTCATTTTTTTATTTCTAGAATACTCATATGCTCCTTTTTTTATAATTTCTTTTTATTGGCAGTCCATATCTGGCAACACACCATTTTTAAAAATACTTTTGACTTAAACAATGCTGCATTTAGATTGCTGAACATATTTTAATTGCATACTTAATACCAATGTCTAGTAAATCCCACATCTGACTTTCCTCAGGGATACTTTCCATTCACTTCTTTTTCTGTGTATGTGCTATAGTTTTCTATTTATTTATCTGTCTCATCACTTTTTAAAAAAATTGGTCATTTTACATAATCTGAAAGAATTCTCTAAACCTATTATTTCCATTCCCACAATTTATTTTAGTTGCTGTTCAGTACTGTTACTTTTGGAGTTTTTAAATTATTTTCCTTGACATATTCTCTAAAGTTGATGGTCATATAACAGGTGGATATTGAAGTAATTGCTCATATCATAATGCAGAGATAATGATTAGAGAGAGAATTCTGTAAATGCCTGTAATCAACCTGTCTCTCACCCTTTACTAATGGACTGTGTGTGTGTGTGTGTGTGTGTGTATTGTTTCACATCTAGTGCTCAAGAAGTTTGACACTCTTCTTTAGTCTTAGTCTCCCTGTTGCATAGAACCTCATGAAAATGAGGGGTAAGCAATCAGGTCATTTTTCCATGTTTCTCATGATGGTGTACACCTTTGTGCCTTTATGTGAACTTCTAGATACAAAGGAATATTTGAGATCTTTTCAAATCATACTTTGAAAATCACCTTTCCAAGATAGTGCCATTTTTTTCCACATAAATCCCAACTGTTATAAACTCTTCAGGCAGGTGTGATTTAATTGCTATGGTTTTCTTTTAATTGGGATTTCATCACTGGGGAGAACTCTGTTTCAGTCCAAATTAGTATAATTCTCAAAACTGAGGTCTTCTAATGAGCATTCAGAGAGGTCAAATAGTAGCAATTCTCTGGGCTAGAAACTATCGGGGGAATGTACATATATTTCCTTTTTTCCAGAATTGCTACCTTGCTTGTTTTCAAGGACACATAGTATATCAGGGGAGGAATATGGGAAGGAGACATGTTCAAATTCCACCAGTCTTGCTCTGTTTACTGAGGGTAACACACTGTGTTGAATAAAAATTCTGTGGAATTTTTTCAGCCTTTCATTAATTTCCAACTTCATGAAAAATTAATTTTGTCCATTTTTGTCAAGGTTCTTGTGGATTTTACGGAGACTGGTTTTTGAGAGATTCCATCATGACTTTCTAGAAATGAATTTCTAATATTTTTATCTTTACATGTTAAACTAAACTTGATTCTATTGATAATACCTATTTAGTCACCTAATATTTCTGTTTTTGCATTTTTAATGGCTAAAATTTGAGTATAATTTTTCATGTATATTCTGAAGTATACTTTTTATAACTTTTTCCATTCATTTGTACTTTTCTGTTTTATTCTATCTAGGTATTACTATTCACAGAGAACGAGTCGGAAAGTTTTCCCTTCTTTTAAATTTGTTTTTATAAGATTTTGTATAGATGTGGGCCAGAGAGGTAGCTCTGCAGTAGAGCACTTGCCTGGCATGTGAAAGGACCCTGGTTCAATACCTAGCACCATATACACAATTAAGCGGAGGAAAAACAAAAGCTAGGTGAAAAAATTAAAAATGACTCTCTTTCTCCAATGTTTCTCATGATAGAATATTAATCTGTACCTTCATGTGAACTTCTAGATACAAAGAAATATGTCAGAGCTTTTCAAATCATACTTTGAATATTTCCTTTCAAAGACAATTCTATTCCTTTTTTTCTATCCCAACTGTTATAAACTCTTCAGGTACCTGTGGTATTCAATTTCTATGGTGTCTGTTTTTAATTGGGATTTCCTCATTGAGAGAGTTCTGTGTAAATCCAAATTAGAATAAATTTCAAGATTGAAGTTTTCTAAGGATCTTAGAAATTAAAAACTGACTCTCTCTCTTTAAAAAAACATTTTACAATCAGTACTTTTTGATTCTTATGGGGTTGTATGGGTACGGAGATATTTTGGGGGAAGGTTTTCAACTACAAATCCAATTCTTTGATATAAGACTATCCCAGTTTTCTTTTTCTTCATAAAACTTTTGTATTTTGCACCTTTAAAGGAATTTTTCATTTAATTTAGGTACCTCAATTTATTACATCATGTGATTTTCATAAATTTCACTTTTTATCATTTTGATGTCCATATAATCTGTCATGATATCCTTTATTGCATTTCCAGATATTGACATGCACATACACACACATACACACACACACACAAACACAGATGCTCCAGTGGGCTCTCATCTGAATAAGCCATAAAGTTTCATAAAGTTTGGAGTTGTCAATATGAAAAGAAGATGTGAGTTCCAATACATTAGACCTTTCAATGATATGACTGTAATATCTATGTTTTATACACTTCTATAAAGCTAAGCAAACATTATTGTACATTACATTTTTTGTGTGTTCTGCATAATTGTGCAACTATATTAATCTGGGACCTGCATTTGTTACCTTACTTTATATTCTTATTCTTCTCAAGCATGCAGTGATAGCATTAAAAGCAAAAGCAAGGGAAAAAAAATCTTTAAATAACAAGTGTGAAGTGTGAATCTGTTACAATTATATTGGAAAAAAACATATAACATTACTATATTAAAAATTCCTATAACAGTGTTAAAATTTAGAAAATATTTCAGACAATTATCCTGATAAATTTTTCCAAATTCATATTATGGAAACTTCCTGCATAATTTCATATTAACTCTGCTTTGTAATTGGAATCAAAATTTCCCTTTTACTGCCTTTGCATCAACAATCATAAATTAAATGGTAAATCAATCAATTATCATTAATGAATATATACAATCATCAATAAAGACAGAAACTTAACTCTATCCAGGCAATGTTTCTTTCAGAATTTCTGAATTTTAGTTTTCAAAGTTGTCTTTGCAATTAGTAGTATCAAACCAACTGGAAATTAAAAAAACACTATGACTGTCAGGGACATATACTACTGTTATGGTATATATTTGTAAAAAGCCAATTTCAGTTCTTTATTTCCAAGTTATTCTAGTAGCGTTAACCTTAAGCAAGTGTCACTTAAGATATTTTAAATAGTAAAATATTATTTAAGTGTCCTTAATACTATATTTACAAACATAGATAACATTGTATCAATATTACATTATTGAAATACGGTTCACTGAATAGTGGGTGGTGATTTGAATATAGCTTACTTTAGATAAGCTCTCAAGCACTATTCTAGAAATAATTTCCAATGAAACAGAAACATGAATGTATAAATACTGATGTATACTGATTGTAAGTGATATCTTGGAATAGTAAATAAGTGTTAACAAACTGATTTCTGAAAATATGAAATGGGTAGAGAAAATGTGGGGTACTTCACATCCACTGAAGACCCTGTAATATTCACAGTGTTTGACCTAAGGACCTCAGCACCTGTTTGACCTCTATAGATTGAACAATACCTACTACTATTGAAACATCATATGTCAAATCAACATCTACATTATGCTGAAATAAATTGGTTATGTCAGATAAATCATAGCTATAAAGATAGATGGGCTGATAGATATTTGCATTAACATAGAAAATTTATTTCTTAAAATATAGCATATAAATATTTTACCTCTGAAAAGCAGAGAAGTGTCAAGAATATATCTGTCACATATCATGTTATATTTTCTATATCATTAGAATTTTTTAATAGGGATGTACAAGTGTGTGTGAGAAAGAGCATCAATTTTATTTATTTTTTCATATGGTCTTCATTTTTCTGACAATTAATTGTGTGTATGGTGTTGGAGTACGAACTTGGGGCCTTAAGACTGCCAGGCAAGTGCTCCAACCACCGAGCAAACACTCCAGGCTCATAAGTAGAATTTTAAAAATGAAGTACTGGCACTAGGTGATGGCTAGAGCTTTTCCTAATAAGGAAGCAGGATTAAAAGTGAAACATTGTTTAGTTTTAGTGTGTCAAGAACTCAACAGGTAATAAGGAATTGAAAACTGAAGCAGTTCATTGCTACAACTGTTAGCTTTATAGTGCACCTGATTTTATTACTATTACCCATGTTTTTTCAACTATGTAATGCATGTGGACCTTACTTTCCTGAGATTTATATGAAGATTATCTTTGTATGCAGTATGGAAATAATCACACTATGATTTTCATAAATAGAGAAAATATTATAAAATATTTAAGTACATGCAAGGAAAATATATAAATATATTAAACTAAAAATCTGGAAGTAACTACTCCAAAAATTTTCTGAAAATTTTTGGTTAGAGAGGACATATTTGATCTGGTATGAAGACATCAATTATTAAGCACCAAGTGACAATCTATTGGACAATATTCACAAGAAATGTATCAATAAATATCTGGACTAATTTGATGAAATATTATGTTGCTTTCTAATGAGGAATAAAATAATTGAACACTGGAATTATACAGCTCAATGAATTTGTACCATCCAAACAAAGTAGTAATCAATGCAATGATCAAGATATATTTCAAGAATTCCAGAAACAATACAACTCTTATTTCTATGATTATCTTATGCTGCTATGGAAAAAGAAAACAAAATTTCATAAATAAACTCTCATGAGGCAAAAGTACAAAAAAGATAATTTCAGTCAATCCTCAATGATTAAATAAGAAGCATAAATATAATACAGTATTATATAAATGACCACCAAGAACTTAAGAGCCATGGTTTTTCCATCCTGAAACTCTAATAATTAAACAAGTGAAGAGTCTGATAAAAAAAATTTGCCACAATGAGATTTCACTTTAATAATTTTTCATCCAACATGCAATTGCTAAAACACTTGTCTTAAATTCTACTTTTTGCTCATAAAAGCAGGAAGGTATTAAAATGAAAGAAATATCATAAAACTCAATAACATAGGTGACATTGGTGAGTGTCTCAGTGAGGAGAATGACATACTTTGACAATATTCTCAAATAAGCCTCTGAAAAGATAAACACAGGGACCTCAAAAATGGGCATAGAACATATGACATATGAATGTCAAAGGATATTGGTATAGTACTCACCCATCTTTCTGAAGTGGGAGACCAGATGCTAGCTCTTCTTCTCAGTGAGACATAATAGAAAGAAAAGCAAACACATACTTTTAGTAAATACTGAACAGTACAAATAGGTTCCACTGTCATTTATTACAGTCAGAAAGTATTCCTTTCTTTTTGTGATGCCAGTGGAACTTCTAGTGCACATTACTATTGTTTGCCCCTTAATTCAGTCCTTTGTATTTCATTTGCTGCTCAACAACAAACTTCCTATATACAAGTATGCACAATTCCAAGTAAGAAAATGAAGCAAGTCTTGAGTCAGAATATTTTGAAAGTACATACTGCCTCTTAAAATAAGATACTACTACCTGCTACAGATAAAAGACAAGACATGCCTACAGTGGTGTTATATTGCCACTGAAGGGGGACCAATCAAAGCCAGGTCTGGTAAGTCTTATTTGTTCAAATAGAGGGACACATACCTGGGCCTCAGATTGACATCTGGAACGAGTCTCTCAGCATCCTCACACAATTTCTCTCATCATCCATCCAAGCCAACACCCTCCCGACAAATAAGCATTTTCATAGCCAGGCTTACTGTGTGCAAGATTATCTACTGTATTATGAATGAAGAACACTAAACATATAGTACATGTTTTGTTCAGTATGTGAAGAAGGGAATTTATTTCTGAAAAAGAGTGATTTTGGATTTCTCTAGTAACAATTGCTCCAACACTTCAGTGTGTACATGGTGCTGGGATCAAACTTGCATCCTTGAGTATGCCAGGCAAGTGCCATAACTGCTGAGTCACCATTCTAGCCCCACTTTTGAATTTTTACATGATTTTTGACAATTTTTCTAAAGTTGAGGTGTCATATAATATGTGGACAATGAAGTACCTGCTCAGTCCATAGTGCACAGATGATGATTAAGTAGAGAATTCCTTAATTGCCTTAAATCAACATGTCTCTTGCTTTACTAAAGATATGTGTATACGTGTGTGTGTGTGTGTGTAGTGGTTCACTTTAGTGCTCTAGTACTTTGCACTCTTCCTGAGTCTTAGCATCCTGCTTGGATTGAATCTCATGGAAATGAAGAGGTAAGCAACTAGGTCATTTTCCAGTGTTTCCCGTGATGATCTAGAACTCTGTATCTTCATGTGAACTTGATATAATGTAATTTGTTGGAGCATTTCAAATCATACTTTGAACCTAACCTTTCGAAGATAGTTCCTTTCCTTTTTTTCTCATAAATCCCAATTGTTATAAACTCTTCAGGCAGGTGTGACATTCAATTGCTATGGATTTTTTTTAAATTGGGATTTCATCCCTGGAAGAGATCTGTTTCTGTCCAAATCAATATAAATATTAAGATTGAAGTCTTCTAAGGAGCTTTGAGAGATATCAAAGAGTTATAACTCTCTGGAAAAGAAACTATTGGAGGAATGTACAAATTTTGCCTTTTTCCAGAACCGTTACCTTAGTGTTTCAAGGGAGGAGTAAGGGAAGGAGACATTCCAACCATCTTGCTCTGCTTACCGAGGGTCAGACTTTTTTTGAATATATGTTCTTTGGAATTTTGTGAGCATTTCATGAACTTCCAAACTATGAAAAATTAATTTTGACCTTTTTCCCCTGTTCTTGTTGATTTTATGGAGGAGTGAATTTAGAAAGGTTTTATTATGACTTTCCAGATATGAGTTACCAATTTTGATTGATCTTTAAATGTTAAACTAACCTTGATACTATAGACAACAACCATTTAATCACCTAGTATTTCTATATATTTTTGCATTTTATTTGCTAAAAATTGAATATACTTTTTCGTGTATGTTCTGGAGGATATTACTGTATAATTTTTCCAGTTCATACATACTTATCTATTTTATTCTATCTAGGCATTACTGTTCACACAGAATGAGTTGGAAAGTATCTCCATATTTTAAATGTTTTATACAATTCTGACAGTTGGGGGCTGCAGAAGTGGGCTCAGCATAGAGCACTTGCCTGGCATGTGGTAAGACCCAGTTTTAATTACCAACCCCATGTACACAATTAAGTGGACGAAAAACATTACTCAGGTGAAAAAAATTAAAAATTGACTCTCCCTCTTAAAAAAAGACTATTTATAATTGGTATTTTTAAATTTCACATGATGAAGTATGGGTATGGAGTTTTTTTTTTTGCAGGGAAGGTTTTTAACTACAAATCCAAATTCTTTGATATAAGACTATTCCAGTTACCTTTTTCTTCATTGATTTTTTATATTTTGAATCTGTTACAGAATTTATCATTTAATGTCAGTTGTTCAATTTATTGTAAGGCAAATGTAATTCATAAATTTCACTTATTATCTGTCATGATATCCTTTCTTATATTTCCATGTATTAACACACATACACACACATACACACACACTAGCACACATGTACACACACACATGCCTCAGTGGGCTCTCATTTGAATAAGACATAAAGTTTATAGACTTGTCAAAATAAAATGGAGATACGAGTTCCAGGCACATATTAGAACTTTCAATAGTATGACAATAATGTCTATGTTTTATGTACATTGCTGTGTACTTTTAAAAATCTAAGCAAACATTACAGTAGATTACAATTTTGTGTGTATGAATTAACAGCTTCTTTAATCTGGGACCTTCATTTTTAACCTTACTTTTATTTTCTTATTTGTTCTCAAGCATGTGTAGATAGCATTAAAGGAAAAAACAAGGAAAATCAACTTATGAACTTAATATAACATGTATGAATCTGTTGAAATTATCTAGAAAGGAAAACATGTAATAATACAATATTAAAAATTCTTATTACAAAATTAAAATTTAGAAAGTATTTCACAGAATTATCCTGATAATTTTTCCAAATTTATATGATAGAAGCCTTCCTGAATAATTTCATGTTAACTCTACTTTGTCATTGTAATTGATTTTTCCTTTTCACTGTCTTTGCATTAACAATTATAAATTAAAGTATAAATCTATTGATTATCATTAATGAATACATATAATGATGAATAAGGACAGAATCAATCTATTCAGTCAATGTTTCTATCAGAAACATTAATATTAATATTCAAAATTTTCTTTGAAATTAGCAGTACTAAACTAATTGGAAATTAAAGACAACCTTATTATGACTGCCAGGGATAAGTGCTACTGTTATGGTATATATTTGTAAACAACCAGTTTCACTTATTTAATTCTGATTTATTTTAGTGGTGTTAACCTTAAGGAAGTATCACTTAAGAAGATATCTAAAGGAGTAAAATATTATTTGAGTTTCCTAACTGTGCTATTTATAAACAAAGATAACATTGTGTCCACAGTGAAATATATTAATGAAATATGATACCCTGAATATTCGAGATGATTGGACTACACATTATTTAAGAAAAGCTCTCAAGCATAACTCATTGTAGAAATAATTTTCACTGAAACACAAGCATGGGTGCATAAAGACTGATGTATACTGATTGTAAGTGGATGACATCTTGGGATAGTAAGAAATGTTAAGAAATTTATTCTGAAAATATGGAATGGGTAAAGAAAATGTGGGAAATTCACATCCACTAAAGATCCTGTCATATTCATAGTGTTTGACACTATTACTTCTACCAAAATGTCATGTGTCAAGTCAATGTCTCTTTATGCTAAAATAAATCAATAATGTTAGTTAAATCATAGCTATGAGCACAAAGATCTTATGAGCCATGGATTCTGTATTGTGAAACTCTAATAATTAAATAAGCAATGAAAGTCTGATAAAATATTTGCCACAATGAAATTTCACTATAATAATTTTTGATCCAACATACAATTGCTAAAACATTTGTCTTAAACTCTACATTTTCCCACAAAAGCAGGAAGGAATTTAAATGAAAGAAAAATAAAAAGATCTAAATAACGTAGATGACCTTGGAGGGGTATCAGTGAAGAGAATGACATATCTTGAAAATATTCTCAAATAAGCCTTGGAAAAAATAAATGTAAGGACCTCAAACATTGGCACAGAACATATGACATATGCATGTCAAAACATGTTGGTCTAATTACTCACCCCTCCTTCTGATGTGGAAGATCAGATGCTAGCTCTTCTATCTCTGCAACGCATGATAGCAAGAAAAGCAAAGACATACTTTTACAAAATACTGAATAGTAAAAATATCACAACATTAAATTTTGTTCCACTGTAATTATTTCTTCCAGTCAGAAAGTGTTCCTTTGGGGGTGGGGGCAGGGATGCCAGTGGAACTTCTAGTGCACATCACACTTGCTTGCCCCATAATACGATCTTTTGCATCTCATTTGCTGCTCAAGAACAAACTTCCTATATACAAGTATGCATAATTCCAAGCAAGAAAATGAAGCAAATCTTGAGTCACTGAACATTTTAAAGGTGCATATTGTCTCATAACATGGGATTCTACTAACTGCTATGAGAAAGATAAGACATGACCACAGTGGTGTTATATTGCCACTGGAGGGTGACCAATCAACGCCAGGTTTGGTGAGTCTTATTTGTTCAAATAGAGGGGCACATATCTAGACCTTAGATAGCCATCTGTAAAGTGTCTCTCAGCATCCTCAGATAATTTCTCTCAACAACATTGATCCAAAACAGCTCTCTCCCAACAAATGAGCATTTCCTTAGCCAGGCTTACTGCGTGCAGGGTTATCTACTACATTATGAATGAAGAACACTAACCATATAGTGCGTATTTTGTTCAGTATGAGTGGAAGGGATTTATAAGTGAGGAAATACTGATCTTGGATTGCTGTAGTAAAATTTGACAAACTGTTAGGAAATTTTTTTTTACTTTTTTTTTAATTTTTGAACAACCATACAAGTTTTTAACAAAATAATATAAAATGTGTATAGATTCTGGATATTACAATTACCCCCAGGAGTGCCCCCCAATTACCCACCCTTATCCCTCCCTTCCCCTTCCCACAATATCTCTAAAAAAAGATTACATTGTATAGAATTACATCTTATCTGGATTTAACACATGATAATAGACCAACTTTCTCACTGGCCAGGGTCTAGTCCCAACCACCACAGATGAGTGGAGAAAATCGACCATTAGTTTTCTGGGTTAAGCTGATTTTACTCAGCATGATTTCTTCCATAGCCATCCATTTACCTTCAAAGGCTGCAATATCATTGTTTCTAATTGCTGTGTAAAATTCCATGGTATAAATGTACCATAGTTTTTGGATCCATTCATCCAGTGGGGGACACCTGGGTTGTTTCCATAGTCTACCAATAGTAAATTGAGCTGCTATGAACATAGATATTGCTGTGTCACTATAATGTGCTGATTCTAAATCCCCTGGAAAGATTCCCAGGAGTGGAATAGCAGGGTCATATGGTGGGCTCATCCCTAGTTTTGTAAGGATTCTCCACACTGCTTTCCAGAGGGGCTGTACCAGTCTGCAGCTCCACCAACACTGTGTTAGTGTGCCTATCTCTCCACAGCCCCTCAAGCATCTATTATT
>PVKS010047715.1:0-12702 GCA_004027875.1 Aplodontia rufa | reverse complement strand
ATGAAGGCACCTGCAGGTTCACCGTCTGGTGAGGGCTGCTCTCTATTCTACGCCTGACGTTGCATCTTCTCATGGCAGAAGGCAGAAGACTAAAGAAGTGAACACTGTGGCAGAGGATAAGAGCTGAAGGGCCTGGCCAGGTCACTCCAGCCCCTTTATCAAGTTGCTAATCTTTCTCATTAGAGTGCAGCTCCGACTGAGTCACTAACTTCCTGAAAGTCCCACCTCTTCATACGCTCAGATTGGTGCTTACGTTTCAGCATCAGAATTCTGGGGGACAGAGTCAGACTGTAGCAGGTACCATTTTTCCTTCTATTGATACGCAGCGAGCCATTTAAAACGAATGGCTCAAAACAACAACCATGTTCATGATCACGATTCTGTGGGGTAAGAGCTTGGGCTTCCCCAGAGCATGGCAGCTGCCTCCCATGCTATACTTCAAGAGGAAAGAGTGAAAAATTGCCTTTCCTCTTCAGACTTGAGTTCCAGAATGTTCCTTCATAGCATTCTATGCATCAAAACATCTCCAAGGCCAGACGGGACTCAAGCGGAGAGGAAATGAACTCCACCCCTGGGTAGGAGAGAGATGGTACACACAGCGCAGGAAGCAACTGAGGGTTGTCATCGTTGAACCCTGCTGTTACAGCCTGTACCCAATAAGCATCACCTTTGAATTCTAATTCTGTTATCACTCCTTTGGTTTCAGATCCCCAAGCCGCACCGCCTGCCCGATGCTTCCGCAGGCACCCAAGTCCAGCATGACCTAAGTGACTCTTCACTTTCCTTCCTGGACCTGTGTCTCGGTCCATGTTCTACATTTCAAGTCAATGAAAACCATCCAGGCCAAGAACTGTAGTCCATCCTGGTTCATCCAATCTGTCACCAGCCCTGCTCCCCAAACACACATCTGACCAATTTTAACTTTTGTTGTTTTTCAAATATGCCCCCTTTTTCTCCATTCCTCTTGCTATAGACTGATGTTCCTGTTTACCCCAAAATCCAGACATTGAAATATGAACACCCAATGTGAGGGTATAGAGAGGTAGGTCTTTGGGAGGTGATTAGGTCATGAGGGTAGGACCATGGCAAATGGGAGTGTCCTTGTAAAAGAGACTGGAGAGACACCCTCATACTCTCCTGCATGTGAGGACACAGTGAAAAGATGGATATTTATGCACTGGGAAGGGTGCTGGTGCCTTGATTTTAAACTTTACACAACCAGAATTGTGAGAAACACATTTTTCTTTTTTAAAAAAGTATATTTTATTAAGGAACTGATTTATTGTACAATCCTAAATGCATTTAAAGTAACAATATGATATGCACATACACAAACCAGAATTACTCTCTAGATCCCTCCCTATTCTCCCTCCCCCACCTACTCTATGCCCTCCCCCCCAGTATATATTTATGATTGCCCTAGATTGTGTGTTGCTACACCTCTGTTGGGTCTAAGTCATGAGGTTGTCTACCTTTCACACAGGCCTGGGTTTAGCTCCAACTTCCACAAACGAGTGAAAACATTCAACCCTTGACTGAGAAACACATTTCTGTCTTTACAAGCTACCCAGTCTGTGGTATTCTGTGATAGCAGCCTGAATGGATTAAGATGCCAGTATCACTGCAGCTCAGACCCCATCATACTCTCCCACCTGATCATGGAGCATGTGCTAGATGGGCCTCAAGACTCCAGTTCAAATTATGGTGGAGCAGAGGTATGGCTGAGGTCCATTTAACCCCTTAATGAAATAATATGTTAAGAAGAAGAAAGAGGAAGAGGAGGAGGAGGGCATGAACCAAGGAAGAAAGAAAAAAGGGAGAAAGAAAAGAAACCTAGCTAGGCATATATTAAAATTCCTAAACTGATGATGTCATTTTTTAATTTATGGAAGAAAAAAACTAAGTAAATGCTATAATTTGTGTTTGGATTAGTAGGCTGAGTTGTAGTCAGAAGAAAATTATCACTTCAAAGTAAATCCTTTGGCTGAATCAGTTTCTGATGTTGGGCCTCTCTATAAAACGCTTCTGGGGAAACAGATACATTTGCCCCCACTTAGACTAAAAAATACCCACCTATATCTATCTATCTGTATCTGTATCTACATTCTTTAGTGGTTCCCTGAATTAAATGCTTCATATCTACCTGCACATCTGTCATCTTCTTCCACAAACTATTTATTGGCTTTCTGTTTGTGTGTCCATCTTCCTATAACCTTCTCAAGAAAAGAAATGACATCGTAGGAGGTACTGAAGGTGGTGATATAAAGGCCATCCTCTGGAGACTTGCCGTCTGAATTGACATCCCTTCTCTACCACCGACTACCTGGATAACACCAGGAGGGTGGCTTCGCCCTTTGGTACTTTTCTGCGTCTTTAAGCTTGGCATGACACTAACAGGTTAAATACCTCACTACTTTGTTAGGAGGACTTAATGAATCAACACATATATTTGAAATGGTATTTGACATCTGGAAGGAGACAGCAAATACGAACCGTTCTTATTATTGTTCATTCTGCTAATGATTCGCCCAGTACAGGACCTAGGGCTTAAGTATCAGTAGACTTGAACTCTCTGTTCTTTTAGAATACAATCTCCCATTCTTTCAGATTCCCAGAATTTTGGTTTGAGTCACAGGTCATCTTAACCCTTGAAAGGTGGGAGTTCTCCCAGTGCCGCCCCAAGCCCCCTGACCTGGGGACGCTGAGGGGAGTAGACAAGCTTCCACCTCTGCACTGGGGACTGCCTCCTTGGCTGGCAGCAAAGGTTCTTTCCTGACCCCGGCCAAATCGAGACACAATATGTACCCGTAGCTACTGCTTCCTCGTCTGCCCACATCCTGAGCAAAACAGATGGGGGAATTCTTCACACACCCGCAGGACTCCCAAAGGTAAAGAGTCAAATTTGAATGCCTAATTACCTACCATGATTCAGAGAAAATGCAGCCGTGAAAAAGCCTCACCATAGAAACAGCTCTTCCAAGAAGGAAAGGCGTGGCCTGTGCCCCCAAGGACCAGAAGTAGTGAATTTGCTTCTTAGCTGTGCCCCGGCTTCCTGTATGAAAATAAAATGCGGTTAACCGTGTTTGCACCTCAGTCCCCACCAAGAGGGCTGCTTAGTGGTCAGGTGTCTCCCTACAGGCCTGGGCTGAGGACCACAGGAGACCAGATGGGAGGGCATCTGCTTTAGGAAATACATCTCTACACAGTGCCAACAAAATGATTTGGATATGCACAAAAATACAATATGGTAAAATAAAATCCTCAAGCAACAACAACGATGTATATTATTAAAACAAAAGCAAAATCAGTGATGTCCCTTCTTATCACACAGAATCAGCAGGAGACACGGCCAGTGTCGGCCTGGGATTATATTCACATAGGGTTTCCCTGGGAACGCATTGGAAGGAATTGACCTTTCTGGTTTGCACCCTCAATGGGCCGGAGCGCTTCCCTCTCCTCCTCAGGCATGGAGATAGTCCAGTTCCACAAATGTCTAATTCTACAACCCATCCCTCATTGCAGGAGATAGTACCGCAATCTCCTCCAGCCCTGGCTGAACATCTTTAAAATGTAAGCAAACAAAACTTTAAATTAAGCTCCTATGTACCCCTAAACCTTCCACCATATTCTCTAGTCAGGTATTTAAGGCAGGAAGCAATTCAAATGGTTGCCAACTTAGAGATTGCTGTCCTTGAGGAGCACCTGCCCCTGATCTTAGCTGAGTCATGCAGGGGGACATCTGACCCAAGCTGGGTAACTCAGCTTCTCTCCTCCCTGAACTGGCTGCTAAGAATGAGATATCGTCTCATAAACTGGATTGTCCAAACCTTGTCTTTCCCAAGGACTGGTGCATTAACTCTCCATTTCTTTTTTTAAATTTTAAATAGTTTTTTTTTTTTTTAAGATTGAGAGAGAGGGATACAGTGAGAAAGAGCAGGAAAGAATCAATTTTTAGTTTTAGTTTTTCATGTGCCTTTCATTGCTCGAACACTTAGTTGCTAGGGTTTGAACCAGCGTCCTTGAACATGTCAGGCAAGTGCCATAACCACTGAGTCACCACTCTAGCCCCTTAACTCTCCATTCCTTTTCTTTCTTTTTTTAAGAAAGAAGGACAGTGAGTGAGAGAGAGACACAGAGAATCAATTTTGATTATTTAGTTTTTCACGTGGCCTTCGTTGCTCCTGCACTTAGTTGGGTACTTGGGTGCTGGGGTTCCAACCGGTGTCCTTGCGCATGCCTGGCAAGCGCTGTAACCCCTGAGCCACCTCAGCCCCTTAACTCTCCATTTCAAAGGGTTAATTCCTCCAGTATCCTTTCTTACAATTACCTGTTTTCTCTCAACCCTACTGGAATTGTTGGCTAACCACAATTCTTAGCTCATTTGTCATTTTAATCACCGGATTCTAATGAGGAAACTGAGGCTAGAGTAATTAAGCAGCTCTGTCAAGGCTCACGCCATCAAGTGGTTGAATTGGGATTTGAAGTCATTCTTCTCCCGGCATGCCACATCGCTGCTCACAGCCCCAGATGGTGCCAGGACAAGCCGAAATGTGGATCTTGATTGAAAACATCCATCAAGGGACTTCGTGAAGCCTTAGGCATCGTTGGGAATGTCATTGTGGTCAAGTGACAGTTGATGGGGCTCCTCAGCCCAACAAGGAAGCCACTCAGAGGTCACAACAGTCGCATGGGACATGGCCGCACTCTGGCCCTTTTTCTGGTCATGTCTGGGGCTGCCCATGCCTATCTGGGATGGGAGTAGCCAGGGAACAGCCTTTTTTTTTTTTTTTTTGTCTCTGGAAAAGTCCACCCTGACTTTTAGCCAGAAAAAAGTGTCCATGTTCATAAATTGGCAGAAAAGAAGATTGCTTCTAGGAGGAGAGGGGGAGGTTTGGGGTAACCTTTCCTGAGCTCCCTGCATCGTTGTGTATTTCTGTCATCCCTGCAGCTCATATAAACAATGTCCAGACCTCAAACATGCAACGATTAGCTGGTCCTTTTGTAGCTCATTAGCCCTCCTGATGTATTAGTAGGTTATCAGAAGCAGTTTCAGTATGTTATAAAATCTGTTTGGCATTAAGTTGACGCACGATGTGTTTTTCTCCATCCAGCTAAATAGTTTCCCCTCAATCTGGACCAGATGAGCACCCTGGGACTTGCATGAGCTCATGCGTGTGTCTGCGTGGAATGCAGCATGTTGCGTCATTGGATCTGTGCAGCGTGTGTTTGGCCCAAGTGGAAACCTCCTTAGGCACTGATGCCTCAATTAGGGGAGAGATAAAGACACAAGATCAGATATGGCATCTGCAACATGTTAATGTCCTGGTGATGCTCTTTGTTTAAGTCACTTTGGGGTCTGCTTGATGGCTTGTTGAGGCCTAATTGTGACAGGCATGAAATCGCCCTTACCGGAGGCCCTTTGTGCTCAGATAGCATCGCCCCTGCTTGTGCTGCCTAGACCTTCCTGCTTCCCTGAGCTCACTCAAGTCCCGTTGCCTGCTCCTGCTCATTCATTCACCAAGTCTCTTTTGAGCATGAGTATGTGCCAGTCACAGGGAAAGAGGAGAGTTAAAACTGTCCTTGTTCTAAGATATAAAGGAGGGCACAGAAATGTGAACAGACAAATGTCCTTCAGCCATGTAAGTACACTTTGGGAGAAGATGAATGGTCTTCATAGTCCAGGGCAGGAGTTTGGGGAAGGGACATCTGCCTGGAGTGACGCTTTACGAGAAGCACCTTGAAGAACCCAAGAACCTCCCCCCACCACGGCCACACAGTGGAGTCACCTTAGTCTTTCTAGTCCTCATCCCCACCCCACTCTTCATCAAGGGTTACTGGCAGCAGCCAGAACCACACCGCCTCTACCCTGTTCTCCACAGCAGGCAAAGTTTCTTAAAGCAGGGGTGAATCACTGCCTCTCCAAGTAGTGGCGGCAGGACAGGGAGGGCCACACACGCTGCCCCAGGATAGCAGAGCGTGGCCTCTGGGAACCAACTGTGAAGCATCTCCAATTCTCCAGCGCTGAGCTGTCCACTTTTGGTGGCAGTAGGTCCACTAGCTCTACTCTTCACACTCACTCTGAACACATTTCCAAGGGCTGTTCAAACGCTTTAACTCAAGAGTGTCCAGTGTCTACTGGAACCTGTGAATGAGGCTGTTTGGAAAAGAGTCTTTGCAGATATGTTAAGGATCCCCAGATGAGGTCACCGTGGCTTATCTAGGTGGGCCCGAAATCCAATAACAAGCTTCCTTAAAAGGAGGGAGAGCCACACAAGGAAACCAGAGGGCCATGTGAAGATGGCGGCAGAAGTCAAGGGACACTGACTACCTAGAGTCACAGAGGCTGGGAGAGGTAAGGAAGGCTTCTCCCCAGAGCCTCCAGCGGAAGCGCAGACGACACCTGGACTCTTTTGCCTTCTAGAACCATGAAAGAAGCTACCAAGTTAGTGCTAATTTGTCAAGGCAGCTCTAGGAAATTACTACAGGTTGATAATGAGCATGAACAACTTTTGACATTAAAATAAGAAGAAAAGGGAAAATAGGGAGGCATCTAGAGAGAGATCACTGAATGGGAGTTCTGTAATAGCAGATACACTCATTCTCCAAAAAAGGGCCAGCGGCCTTTCCCCCAGAGCTCCTTCCCCCTTGCCTGTGGCTGTGCCTCTGGGGACACTGCTGTCTTGACCTTGTAAGCAAGTTGGCTAGTCGGCCTCCTGTTCTCCTGGCTAAGACAGATGCTCCTCTGTCCAGCTAGTGTACACCCAGGGAGCTGACACAGTTCCGAGTCACTTTCTCTTGATACTGATCATGCAATAAAAATGACAAGCTGGAGAGTCGGCCTAGGAGGAGAAGCCTGTTCCCGTTACAAAGATGATCTCATGTTGTAATCACCTAGCCGCCGACAGCGGCCAAGTGCTTGTGGTCAGAGAGTCCCCAGAACAGGTGAACCCTGTTAAAAAGCATCCCCTATGTGGTTTCAGCTGTGCTGCAGGCTGGCTTAAGACTCAGTTCCTGAATCATACCGAGCACACAGAACTCATGTGTTCCTGAGTTTATTACGACCTTCCTTGGCCATGTTTTCTCCTAGCCTATGAAAACAAAGTAACTCCAGCTTCCAAGCCGTAAGACCTCAGGAAGCCCAGGACTATTCCAAGGAGTGCAGACAGAGTCTTGGTATCTGCCTATCACTTCTCCATCGGAATGTTTCCTGGACCCTCAATACAGACGCAGGCCCCCTTCACCCTAAGGTAATGCTAATGAGGCTCCTGGCTCCCCCAAAAGCTTGAAGGCAGCCCAGAGTCACCCATGACAGCCCAGCCTTTAGCTGTAACCCACTGCAGCCATCCTTCCAGGTCTTCCTAGACCTCAGTCTCCTAGCGTACCACCAGGAATGGCCCCTGCTCCCTCCTCCTTCCACACACAGTTTTCCTTGGCTGTGTCTCTCCTCCCTGAAAGCTGGGTCAAGCTGGCTTCTTGCCTCCTTCCACTGCAGGAAGCCCCAAGTCATTAACGCTGCTGTAGACACAAGAGCTCAAGGGTTTCCTTGTCTAGGCCTTCCCCTTCCAGTACAGAACTTTCTTTTGCACAGATAAAAGCCCAATTAAGTGCTTTTTCTTACCATAAGCCTTGGTCCCCATAGGCCAATTTGGTTTTCCATTTATAAGCAGCACAAAGAATTGGCAGGAGCTTTGAAATGACAATTTTTCCTCAAAGACTCTGGAGGGCCTAGATCCAACGCTCTATGAATCTCTATAGTTGGAGGGTTTTTCCTTCCCCTTACCTCGACTACAGGGAGAGCTTTCCCTGGGCCATGGGGAACTTGACCTTTGCAAAGCAGAAGATACATTTCTTCTTCGATTCGTCAGTATCAGATGAGTGTGGGTAAGAGGATTAACTTGTCTGAGACTCAGACTCTCTATCTGCAAAATAAAAATAGTAATAGCTTTTGCATAGGGCTATTTATGAATACTTAAGAGTTCAATATGGTTTCTGGCCCACAAGAAATGCCAAATAAGTCATAGCCTCTGCTTCTTCCTCTCAGTATATGATTAAGCAATGGTTTCCTTTGTTGCTTTATACAGTATTATGATGGCATTCTGAAGGTTATATGGAGATTCAAAAACTGTTAACAAAGACACAGAGTCCCCCAGAGCCAAAATACTCTGCTTCATCGAACGTCTCTGAGCTACATATTGCACATCTGTAATTCTTTCTCTAGATTAATTTCCAGATGTGGAACTGGGGGTCAGGAGTAAACACATTTTCAAGACCATTCCTACACACTGCCAAATGGCCCCACAGAAAGTCTGTGCCAGCTTACATTCCCGAAGCTTTGTGTCGAAGAGCCTTATTCTTGGAACCTTAAGTTTTTCTTAAAACGTATCCGTTTGCTTGGTGAGAAGTATTGTCTCATAGCGGTTGTAGAAATGTTTTTCCAATCTAGAAAACAAGGATGCAACAAGTTCAACTCATTTATTTTTTAAAACAAAAATCCCAAGACTCAGAGAGATTAAGGGACTTGGCCAAACCGTCTAATTAGTAGGACAGCCAAAAATCCATATCCCAGGTTTCTTAACTCTGGAATTCTTTCCATGATTCCACTCCGGGGAGGGTGAGTTAACCTGGAGGTGAAACCACTCAGGGCCTACTTAATAACAAAGTTCAGTTAGACCAGAGGAAAGACAATGAAGGGAGCTTTAATTAGTGTCTAGCTAATTCATCACCAGATAATGAGTACCAGCAGGTCCATGTTAGCACCACCTACTGGTGAAAATATAGACTGCACAGAATTGCTCCCTAGCGTTGAATGCAGAATGGGAAAAATCAGAGAGATCTAGACTGGTTTGAATTGCATTATTCTAGGGAAAAGTAGATTAAAAAAATAGTATCATGTCCTTCAGCCATAAGCTATTGGGACTTAAAGTGCTGAGGTCTCCAGAACTGCCGCAAGTGAAGTTCCAATTTCCTCCAGCGGCTTAGGTCAGTTTCCTGTTTTTGCTCTCCGGTACTCAGAATGTAACTTCATTTTCGTATAACCTCATTCCTAGTTGAATCCTACGCTCTGCTGGTGGCAGGAAACTTAGTATAGAGTGACTTCCAGATAAAAATCACTCACTTAGATGTTTAAGCAGTCATTGCTGGGTTTTATCACTTGTTTGAAAATTCCATTCCCTTCCTTTCTTCCTGGAGTTACAGCTAAGGTCCTAGAAGCCCAGGATTATTTAGGTATAGAAAATGAGTGCTTGGGGGCTGGGAGAAAGAGGTGGGGGGATACCTGTGTTCTGGTCCACAGGACCTTAGCTTGGAGAAGGTCTGGTTTCTGGCCACTGGCTTCCATTCACACTGGCACCCATGACTGTCATCGACATCCTGCTGACCTCTGAGTTCCTTCCATCTCAAATGCTTCCCCACTATGGCCATCTAGCATGGCAGTTGGAAATCTGTATCCCAGAAAAGGCCAGATAGCCAATATTGTAAGCAAGCATTCACGTTTGCCACAGTAGCACAAAAGCAACCACAGATAATAGGTATCTGAATGGGCGTGGCTCTGTTCCGTAACACTGTATCTGTCAAAACAGGTAACCTGATCAGTTTGGTTCTTGGCAGCAGTTTGATGACACCGATATACACCTTTGAGGGCCCCTCTAACACCAGGCACCTCTCAGAGAGCAAGGCATAAGCTCTCTCAGGTCTTGACCCTCCTAGCTCTGTCTCAGGTATGTATCACCCAGAACCCAGAAAGTCACAGGAGCAAGCAAGCAAGGTACAAGCTTCCCCCAGGGACTTGTCAGCCTCTAGGATTTTTTGTCCTACCTCCCCGCTCTCTTTCAATTCTCTTGCTTGTAGTCTCAACTAATGCTATGGTCATGTGAGGCCTCAGCTTTTGATTCAGTCACATGTTCCGGTGACTCTGTAGACCGATCTCTGACGAGAGTCAAGAGTTCTCAGAGAGTCAAGGCCAAGAAGTGGATGTCTGTTGTCTGTGCTCCTCGTAATCCTTCCTTCAGATCAGTGGATCCTAGAGTGACTAGAAAAGCGGTCAGTGACAACCTTTCAGCTCTTGCTAAGGTCTGGGCCTCAGGGGAGTCCAGCCCCATACTCTAAGGCAGCTGGATTCGAATGTTTACTGGCCCAGAATCTTCTCATCTGGCTTGATGGTATGAGGAACTGAGAAGAATGAGGTTAACTTGAGATTCTTAGAAGAAAGCTGCTCACTCATGGGAACAGGACTGAATCTTTTCAGAGGAAAATCTGTTTAGAGCAGAGCTCTGCACACTTCAGGGTGCACCCGTTGGGACAGGGGAGGCACATTTTTCCAGTCAAGGCACAAATTGTAAATATTTAGGTTGGTGGGTCCTACCCACTACACTCTCAGCTTGTGACCACTCAATTCTGCCCTTTGTAGTCTGCAAGTGATCATGGACAAGCGGATAAATGAAGGAGCATGGCTATGTTCTAATAAAACTTAATTTGTGGGGCTGGAGATGTGGCTCAGCAGTTACAGTGCTTGCCTGGCATGTGCAAGGACACGGGTTTGAACCCCAGCACCATGTACACAACGAAGTGTCAGAGCAACGAAAACCACATGGAAAGTTAAATAAAACGGATTCTCTCTCTCTCTCTTTCACTTGTTCCCCTTTCTCTCTTTAAAAAGAAAGAAAAAAACTTTATTTGAGACTGGTCGTGGTAACACATGCCTGTAATACATGACTAGAAGCTAAGGCAGGAGGATCACAAGTTTAAATCTGAATCTCAGATTAAAAATGAAATTTTAGTAGAAGTACATCTTACGCAAAATTTGGGAAATACTTATACTAAAACCCAACATTGCTTCCTTATCTGAAATTCTAATTTAAGTGAGCATACTGTTGATTTTCTCAATAGACAGCCCTACATGGTACTTATGAGTTGTTCGTATCGTTACTGTGATGATCTTAAACTCCGCCTGAGGTTTAGAAACTCCTCCTGTGCACCGCGCCCTGCACCCTCTTGCACGTCCACTAAGCCTCACTGGTGCTGTCTGAGGAAATACGGCTTTGCTGTCTCCCCTGCATGCGAGGGCAGCCAGGTGCAGTCTGGTGTCAGCTGAGGGTGATAAGATGATGGTCCTTCTACCTCCAGGCTGCTCTGAGAGACCACTCTGTGAATGGTCCCCCCACGGTTCCTGGACTGGGCAGTGCACTGAGTGGTGGGGAAGGGTCTGTGGGTGTGGTCCAGCCAGGATGTGGGGTGCATCATCTGGAGCACTGAGACACAATATAAAACTGGTGGATGATGACTGCTCATGGGTGATGAAGTCCCTCCTTCACCTTCTGCCTCCACGCGCCGCTCCTTGGTAGTTGGTGCTCAGGAAATGTTATTTTTCTCTTTCTCCCCACCCTAGAAAACATGTTTCAAACCGTGTGCTGACTCTGACTGGCAAGGGCAGTCTGGACTGTTGGGTTTAGTAGGATTCTGAAGTCAGGACTTTGCTCAGAGCGAATGAGTGACTTGCTTTATTGGCGCATCTTAGGAAGGGAAGCAATGGCTATGTTGAGGCCACAAATGTCATCCTGAAGTTAAACTTTGCGACCTCCAGAGAGCAAGCAATCATGCTGAGCAGCTATTGACTGTGAACCTCAAGCTCCTTCCCACTGAAGACCAGGGAAGAAGGGAAGAGGGAGAGAATTTCTGCCCACCCCCACCCCGACACACAGTCCTCAGTGACCTGGTGCTCATGGGATGCTGTGTGGGAGAGATGAGGCAGGAGGCAGGGGAGGGGACAAGCTTGCTGGGGGCCGAAGGTCAGGGGCAACTCAACATCTCCCCTCCCACGGCCCTGGGCTCCTGCCCTTGGCTCACTGTAGAGGACACCCTCTCTGGCAGCAGGCTCGAGGAACGCGGCCTCCTCATTCGGATGTGTGGGGCTGCACAGGGCTACAAAAACAGGGCGAAGGTGAGACCTTCCATTCCTCCATTTCCCCAAAGCAGTTTCTTCCTGGACACAAACCTTCACCTTCCTTAAATTCCCAAACTGAGTAACCACTTAGAAGACTTTCTTGGTTGTTTTATTTGAAAATGATTTTTCCAGCTGTAATTTTTCTTCAATCTGGAATTTTGCTCTTTCTACTTTGAACTTCATTGTAAATCCAAGTTTAAAATCTGACTATTATAAATAGCCTTTGTGTACAGCAGCGGCCGTGCAGGCCACGTTTCAACCATGGACTAGTCTCTGCCTCCGCACCTCAGTTTACCTCTCTTCCCTCCTCCATGTAGAAATTCAAGGTAATGAGGATGGTCACCTGCAGGCCTTCAAGTGGAAGGCTTGATAAGTTTAAGAACACATCTGAGGTCAAAAAGAAGGAATGCTCAGGAGCATCTGAAGGTATTTAGAGAGTTTCTTGGCAACATCTTATGAGGTTGAATGAGTGCCCTGCGTGTCTGGAAAGGAATTCGAAAGCTTTGGGTCCATTTCCTCTTACGAGGGGTGGTGCACAGGAGGAGCCAGCATGCACAGGGCTCTGGTCAATCTCATACTTTATACAGAGCTCAGGATATTAGTCACCATATGAAGGAGAATCCATGACATTTTGATGATTCTGGCACATCTAAAAATTGCTAGTTTGATTTTCCTCAACATATCAGAGAGGTGAGGGTTTCCCAGGAAATGGGTCTAGACTTTTCTGCTCTGTTTCTGCAGCCAGGTGATTTGGTGCATGGTGC
>PVKS010047713.1:0-12710 GCA_004027875.1 Aplodontia rufa | reverse complement strand
TTACTGTCTGGACATAACTTCTAGGATGTTCTCCTGGAGATGTAACTTTATTTTTTTTCTTTTCTTTTTTTAGAGAGAGGGACAGTGAGAAAGAATCAATTTTATTCAGTTTTTCATGTGGCTTTCATTGCTCTGACCCTTTGTTGTGTTCATGGTGCTGGGGTTTGAACCCACATCCTTGTGCATTCCAGCCAAGTGCTGTAACCATTGAGCCACCAGCACCCCCAATTTTATTCATTTATTTATTTATTTTTCTATTTTCAAAGAGAGAATGGATTTTTATATTTAGTTTTGCATGTGGCTTTTGTTGCGTACGTGGTGCTGGGGTTTGAACTCGAGTACTGGCACATGCCAGGCAAGCACTGTAACCACCGAGCCATCTCTTCAGTCCTATTTATTTTTTAAAAAGAGAGGGACAGTGAGAGAGAAAGAGAGAATCAATTTTATTTAGTTTTTCACATGATTTTCCTTGCTCCAAGACTTTGTATACACCATGCTGGGGTTTGAACTTGCATACTAGGGCATGCCAGGCAAGTACTGTAACTGCTGAGCCACCGCTCCAGCCCCTATTTATTTATTTTTAAAGTGGCTGTAGTGGGGTTTGAACCTATAGCTCTTCTGCCACTGAGTTACATCCCTAGCCCTGAAATTTATTTTTATTTTTTTAACTGGGGTTCAGTTGAACTTGGGGGTGCTTTACCATTGAGCTACAGTCCCAGTTTTTATTTTTTTATTTTTTATTTTTTGAGACAGGGTCCCACTGTGTTACTGAGGCTGGCCTCAAACTTTGTCCTTCCACCTCAACCCTGGAATTATGGGTGTGGCACTACCTCAACTCTGGGATTATGGGTGTGGTCTGTAATTTTTTTTTTAATCTGGCATTGAACCCAGGGGTGTTAACCACTGAGCTATGTCCCCAGCCCTTTTTGTTTTTTATTTTGAGACAGTCTTGCTAAATTACTGAGGCTGGCTTTGAACTCCACTGTCCTCCTGCCTCAGCCTCCTGAGCTGTTGGGATTACAGGCTTTGGGCCTCCACGCTCAGATTGAAGCTTTTTCAATGGTTTGTTAACACCTATTTCAGTGGTGTGTTACAGAAAGGAAATGGTTGATAGTAGAAAATAGATGAGTTACTAGTTTCTTGTAATTCAAATGTTTTAGAGTCACCAATCAAAATCTGAATTATGGTGAAAACTAAGCTTTTCAGCCAGTGGTATTAAAGAGCTATTGGTTTATTCAGTAAGTACTTACTGGACTTTTGTTGTATATGAGGGACATAGCAGTTTATTTAGAGATGAAAGGAAAAGATGTCAAAGTTTTTCTTTTGAAGAGTTCATAGTTCAGTCATCCAGTCACTCAAACAGCTGTTCAGCATAATGTGTGAAGACTTGTAAACTCTTACTGGAATTGTAGCCTCATTAGAGTTGATCTTATTTAAGCTGAATCTTAAAGAGTAATGAATAAGGTTCAGGGGATGAGAATTCTTCTTCAGATTGAGGAAAATGCATAAGAATGGAGTTATTGGTACATGGTATGTGTGGAGACTGCAGGTATTACAAAATGGCTGGAATGGGTATGGTTGCAGGAAATGGATTGGGGAGATTGTAGAAAGACCTTGAAGTCTTGTTTAAGAATGAATTTTGTTTGTATGGCTTTTGTTGCTCACAAATTTTGTTGTGTGGTGCTGGGGTTTGAACCCACATCCTTGCACATGCCAGGCAAGTGCCATAACTGCTGAGTCACTGCTCCAGCCCCTAGAATTTGTATTGTTATCACTAATACAAAAGTTTTTTTTTTTTATCTTCAGTGTTATTCATTTGTTAGAAGTTAGGCAGAAGATGGGAGAGAGGAGGAAGAACATTCAAGGAGGAGGAAATAGTCAGAAAGGATCTTGGTCAATAAAGAAACTTAGGGAGACCAGAGAATTGAAAGATGGTGTGTGTTGCAAAAGTTAACTGGAATGAGGCAGGCAGAAGCAAAAGGTGTTGCAGAAGTAGGTATGGGCAAGATCATGCAGAGCCTGGTAATTCATGCTAAGGATTTGAATTCCATTGGAGGTTTGAGCAGGGATGTGACTTGGTTAGATTGATTTTAGAAAGATGACTGGCCTAGAACAGTGTGCACGATGAATTGGAGTTGGGAATGTTTTAGTTGAAGACTTCTCAAAGATGTGTTTAAATTCTTTATTAATTTTTTTTTCTTGGTACCAGGGATTGAACTCTGGGGTGCTTAAACACTGAGCCACATCCTTAGCTCCTTTTCTTAAAATTTTAGACAGGGTCTCGCTAAGTTGATGAGGTTGGCTTCGAACTTGGATCCTCTTGCCTCAGCCTCCCAAATCGCTGGGATTACAGGCATGTGCTGCTGCACCTAGCAAAGTTCTTATTTGGGTATTGAGTGACTGTGACAATGAAGCTTTTTTTTTTTTTCCTGAAAGAAGTCTGTCAGTGCTGAGCATTAGACAGAATATTGAGCCAGGACACGGTTATAATCATAGTTACTTTGCATTTGAGCTTGAGCCAGTCATTTAACCTCTGAGCCTCTTTCTTTATCTGTAAATTGGGCAAGTTCAAGAAACATGTATTTAACCTTAATTGTGTTAATCGCTTAACTCTGGTTAACATATGGGCTGAGTCTTGCTGAGTCATTTTCTCAGACTGTGTGGGTGAGGCTTAATTAAAAACTAAGCAAACTTAATGACACCTCATGGCTTTTCCTTTAGAAGTCAGAGCAAGAGGTTGTTTAATAAGTTTTCTTACGTTTAATAAAAGTTTTTAGTAGTGTATCTTTTCAAGCAGATTGCTCATTGAGGAGAGAGAATAGACCACTATATTTTAGGAACTTCCAATGCATTTCTTTGCATTTTGCTGCCAGCTTGAATTTAAGACTTTCTGGTCAGATGTGGGGGTGCCCAGCTGTGGTCTGATGCAGGAGGATGACTTGAACCAAGGAATTCAAGGCCTGCCTGAACCCTGCAAGACCTGATACCTGTTTCTCTCTCTCTCTTTTATTTTTCCCCAGGGCTGAGGACTGAACTCTGGGCCTTGAGTGTGATAGGCAAGCGCTCTGCCACTGAGCTAAATCCCCAATCCCGTGTTTCTCTTTTTTTGGGGGGAGGGTGGGGAGCAGTATTAGGTATTGTACTCAGGGCCTGGCCCATGCTAGGCTAGCACTCTACCACTGAACTGTATCTCCAACTCAAGATCTGATCTCTTAAAAACAAAACAAAAACACAGACTTATTCATGTTAAGCCTCTCTGTAGTCCCATATATATATAAATTTGTTGATCTAATTTCCTTAGTACCTAATACAGCCACTTTGCCTCTAAACGGTATTGAGATGCTTTGAATTTTTTTTTTTTAGTTAATTTATCTTTTCATCTGATTTTTGTTTTTCTGACATATAGTTGTGTACGTGGTGCTGGGGTTTGAGTCTTAAGTCCTCATGCATGTCAGGCAAACGCTCTACCATTGAGCCACCTCTCCAGCCCTGATGCTTTGGAATTTTTTATGCCTCAAATGTTGGTTGGTTTTAATATCTGCAGTAGAGCCATGTTTGAGGCTAGTATTCTTGTTGTTAGTAGCAGGTCCCTAACTATTGCATCAGTACATCTGCATTTTTGTCTCTCTAGTTAAAAAAAAAAAAAAATCCTAACTGTCACAGGAATAATGCTGGATAGTAGTGTTCTTCAGGGTTTATAGGGTTTTATGGGTTTTTTTTTTTTTTTACAATTTTAATTTTTTGGGGAATATTTAGAAGATAAAAACAGGGCATTTTATAAACCTTAACTGCTTAGATAGTTTAGATGATAACAGTCTGGAATTGGGGGTGGAGTGGTGGCTCAGCAGTTGTTTGCCTGGCATGCGTGAGGACACCAGTTCCAACACCAGCACCACATATACACCACATATACAGCAAAGTGTCAGAGCAACTGAAGCTACATGAAAAACTAAATAAAATTAATTCTCTCTCTCTCTCTCTCTCTCTCTCTCACTGTCCCTCTCTCTCTTTTAAAAAAAAAATAGTCTGGGATTGAGGGTAGCTGCACTGCTGTGTTTATCAGTTTTAGATTTATCTTTACATTGTCTGTTATATTGGGACTATAATGGATGTACAGCTACATGTATTTTTCTAACGCTTCTTGAAGGTATGCATCCTTGGCTTTAGCATAGGATTTGGCCTTGGCCTCAAGTTTCCTGTTCTTTGGATTTTTCACAGAGTAGAGGACTTGGTTTTGCTCTTTTAAGTTCAGAAATTAGAACTTGTTAAAGAATGATAGGGGGGCTGGAGCGGTGGATCAGCGATTGAAGCTCTCGCCTGGCACATTCGAGGACCCAGGGTTTGAACTGCAGCACCACATACACAACTAAGTGTCGGAGAAACAAAGGCCAGATGAAAAAATAAACAAAGTTCTTTCCTCTCTCTCTCTCTTTAAAAAAAAAAAAGTAGGCTTAAGAGTAAGAAATTGCAAAAAAAAAAAAAAAGGCTAGAGCAGTGGGGTGGCTCTGGTTATGGTGCTTGCCTGGCGTGTGCAAAGAGATGGGCTCCAACCCCAGTACCTCGTACACAATAAAGTGTTGGAGCAATGAAGGCCACATGAAAAACTTAAGGATTATTTCTTCTGCTTGGCATTGATTTTCGTTTCAGAATACTTAATAATGTTCAGGAAAAATTATAGAGTACTTCTTTTTTTTTTTTTTTTTTTAAGAGAGAGGGACAGTGAGAGAGACAGAGAAAGGGAGAAACAACTTTATTTAGTTTTTCTCATGGCCTTAGTTGCTCCAACACTTAGTTGTGTACGTGGTGCTGGGGTTCGAACCTGGGTCCTCGTGCTTGCCAGGCAAGCGCCGAAACCGCTGAGCCACCGCTCCAGCCCCATCTTCTTTTCTTCTTATAGACTTTATACAGTGTGGTGAAGAGTTCAAGGTAGAAAAAAAGTGTTTCCATTTTCAGGTAAGAAAACAGTTTAGTGACCTGCCCTTGGTAATATAACAAATATGTCAGAGTCAGGTCTTAAATATAGTGATGGAAAGCTTTGGGATTAGAAACATTGGGGGTTTATTTTTGGCTTTCCTCCTGTTTAGAAAACATTTTTAAGGTTATTGTAAGAATCAAATTAAATTCATAAAGCATACAATATATTTGTAGCATGTAAATTCTCAACTGTTAATGTTTTTTGTTTTTTTTTTAAAGAGGGAAGGACAGTGAGAGAGAGAGTTTTTATTTAGTTTTTCACATGGCCTTCGTTGTGTACATGGTGCTGGGGTTTGAATTCAAGTACTCGCGCATGCAGAGCCACCACTCCAGCTCTGTTAGTGTATCTTGCTGGTTCTTTATAGGTGGATCCCCACAAGCTCCCACCAGAGGGTCTTTTTGGTGAAGAGTTCAAAACTTTTGGCCTGGAGCAGTGGCTCAGCGGTTATAGCGCTTGTAGCGCTTGCTCGGCATACACAAGTACACCAGTTCAAACACCAGCACCCATGTACACAGCTAAGTGTCAGAGCAACGAAAGTCATGTGAAAAGCTCAATAAAATTTGATTCTCTCTCTGTCTTTTTTTTTTAAAGAGAGAAGGAGTTCAAAACTTTTAATAATCTAAGGTATCATTTGCTTTCTTCCACCATGTGTTGGCACTTTTTGTGCAAAAACAGTGTTGTGTACATGCTGGCATTAGCATGAATCAAGACAGTGCATCAAGCTGGTCTAGTGGTAATTATTCAGAACCAGAGACTTAACAGAAAAAAAAGTAATTTCATTCAAGAATGTCCTTGACTGTAGGCGTTTGTTGTTAAGTGGTAGAGTACTTGACTAGCATGCTCAAGCCCCTGGGTTCAGTCCCCATCACTGCAAATTAGAAAGAAAATGTCTTTGATAAAGCAGAAAGAATTAATTTTTATTAAATTAAATTTACTTTTAAATTCTGATTCTTGAGCACATCGCATCTTTTTCTCTGACAAAACAGGAAGTAAATACGAAACATATCTGCCTCGTTATGAGACAGTAATGGCTGTCGCAAGGAGAAGCACTTGTGAAATTATTTGAATTGGCTTCATTTTTCAGAACACCATTTATCTTTGAAAGAACAACTGAGTATTCTTGAAAGAACAACTATGATTATTCATACTTAAGTACTTGGCGTATACTTTCTGAAATGAATGAAGTGACAGCGTTTTTTGCCAGTGATAAAATTCGTGCTTTTAAAATTAGAATTTTGGGCGCTGGAGTGGTGGCTCAGCGGTCTCGGCGCTTGCCTGGTGAGCCCAAGGACCTGGGTTCAAACCACAGCACCATGTACACAACTAAGTGTTGGAGCAACTAAAGCCATGTGAAAAACTAAATAAAGTTGTTTCTCTCTTAAAAAAAAAAAAATTAGAATTTTGGCAAATTGGTGTCTGCCTGCATGAACCCGAAAGCTTTCCAATACTGAAAGATTTAGCTGTTCTCCCCTATCTTTTTTTTCATTGCATTTGTAGGATTTGCAGTTTCCTTTTGTAGTTAAGTTTATATTGTTATTGAAACTTTGGGTAAGAAATACCACAGGGTCCTTGTGATGGATGGTAGTAGGTTATCTATTCATACTATCATGTTATAACTTTTGTTTCTTGGTGCAATCTGTGCCTAAGAGTCTACATAAGAAAAACTTGCTGTAGGGCTTCCGTGAAATAATTAAGCAGAAGTATTTTATACAATATGATCTGTGGGTTGCAGGTGGGATGTTTTGGGAAATATAAAGGACACTCTTTTTGAGGCGATCTGGAATTAGTGCTTTCTGTATTGTTATTAAAATTATTTGATTAGGAATTGAGCTAATTTTAAAATTTTACAATTAGGTTTTGTTTTTAAAGCAATTTAAGACCCCTCATGTGAAAAAACAATTCCTTACTCTAGGTTTGCAAGAGAAGACAACTAAGATAACTGGAGGGAAGTTGATATGATCAAAGTTGGAAAAGGGCCTGGACTTGTCACATTTGTCTTTCAACATCACTCTGTTCTGTAGCACAAAGAGTAGAAAGATAGCAGGTTTGTGGTGAAAGTTATGGGATGAAGAGATTAAGGGCTGAGTGACTGAGCCATTAGCTTTAAAAACTAGTCCTGGAAAATAAATTGAAATATATTTTTCTTTGTTCTATTCTGTAGTGACTTTGTTTATTTAGGTTCTGGGGATTGAACCCAGGCACTTTACCACTGAGCTACATCCCCAACCCTTTTTGAAAACTTTTATTTTGAGTTAGGGTCTCATTGAGTTGCCCATGCTGGCCTCAAACATGTGATCCTCCTTCCTCAGTCTCCCAGTGTGTGCCACTGCACTGCTCTGTAGTAACCTTTTAATAGTGTAAGTGGCAGATAAAACCTTGGATTAGAGACAGAAAACTATTGTTGTTAATAGCAAGTTTTTTTTTTCCCCTCAATAATCTAATGACTATATCTCTGGGTCTTTGAGTCTTGTCTGTAATAAAAAACAATAAGGTCTAAGCCTTGCTTATCTGCAGTGTGTAGTAAGTAAGTCCTATGGGTTTTCTGTGTAGTTGATGTATTATCACAGTTAAAGAGATGGTTTATAGTGTACCAGCAGTAAGGTCTTTGGGGAAGATAGCATCATTCTTTTAAGAAATTTAGAAGGAATAGTAAAGTGAAAGGGTGTGTAGTAGCACTGGTAATGATAGATTGGATCATTGTGACTCTCCAGCCCCACCCCTTTCTTCTCCTTCCTTTTCCCCCTCCCTCTCCTTCTCTTTCCTTCCCACCTTTTAATTTATGTGGTACTGAGGATTGAACCCAGGGCATCACACGTGCTAGGCTAGTGCTGTACTACTGAGCTGTGTCTATACCCACACCTTTTTCATTTTAAGACAGTGTTTTGCTAAGTTGCTCAGGCTAGTCTCAAAATAAATGGTGATCCTTTTGTCTCAGTCTACCTATAGCTGGGATTACAGGAAATGTGCCACCGCTCCCAGTTCTTGCCTCTTCCTTTAAATCTTTCTTTTCTTTCTCATTTTATCTTCTATGAATACAGTTTTAGGTTTGTCCTATAAAGAACTGTTTTCTCCAAAAGGTTTTATGAGTATTCAATATAAACTACAGACTTGTTTCAATATTGAAAGAAGGGAGAGGTAGCATTCATAATTATGAACATGGGAGTTGGAGTAAAGTTGATAGAGTAAAAATGCAAGTCCTGCCACTTGTTGGCTGTGTGTCCACAGGTATTTTACTTAACCCAAACCTTAGTCTTATCCATAAAACCTGAAGAGCTTCTGTTTGCTTTAGCCTTGTGCCTCAATGTCATCTGTAGAATTCTTAAAGAATTCTATGAAGGGGGCTGGAGCTGTGGCTTAGCAGTTATGGCACTTGCCGTAACTCGCAGCGGTGTGAGTTCAAGCCCCAGTACCACCACGTACACAACGAAGTGTCAGAGCAGTGAAGGCCACAGGAAAAACTAAATAAAATTGTTTTCCTCCCCCTTCTCCCCCTTCCCCGCTCTTCCCCTCCCTCCCTCTCCCTCTCACTTAAAAAAAAAATACTGTGAGGATTAAACAAGCTAATGTTTGTAAAATGTTTGAAACATATCTAGCATATAGTAAGCACTGTATGACCATCTGTTATTAAAACAAAAACAACAACAAAAGCCAGGGACCTCTGAGAGGGGTAAGAAGTTGGGGAAAAGGCAGAGATTCTTCAATTCCCAGGAATGTTGGGAGTGAGTATAGACTCAAATTTATTTGGAGCTCTTCCAGAGGTGGGGCTGATTCTAAGTTTTGGAGCATCTACATGTAGCTGTATAAGAGAACAGATGTCCTGGAAAGCTGAAGGGAAGAGATGCCAAGATGAGATAATTAAAGGTGAAATGTTGGTAAGGAATTAGAGAAAATTGTGTTTCCTTTTTACTAGTACCTTTTCTGTCTCCTTTTCCCACCACGTCGGACATTTCTTTTGTAAGCCATTATTCTCCAAATTCTTTAGGGAGAAAAGTCCTCATCTCTTCCCTTAAGTCATTTATTGTCTGATGCCACTTGAAGATCTTTTTCACCTACTCTTTCCCACTCTGTTGGGATGAAATGATTTTGTGCTTTGGCTGGTGGTATCCTGAATGGATAAGTACAGACTTCACTTGTTTAAAGCAGATTTTTTATTTCTCTCACAAAAAGGCTTAATAACAGGTAGCTTGAAAAGTTTCAAAAATTTTGTAAAGGGAGTTGCTTGCTTTCAGCAGCACATGTACTAAAATTGGAACAGTAGAGATTAGCATGGCCCCTGCATAAGGCTGACACATAAATTCATGAAATATTCCATATTTTAAAAAGAAAAATTTGTAAAGGGGAAAAACAAACAGTCTGAGAGAATAAAGACATAACGGTTTGGGGAAGTCAAGTAAATTAGCAGAAATTTAAAATGGTTGCAATTTGGGCTGGGGATATAGCTCGGTAGAGTACCGGGGTTCAATCCCCACCATGACCACATGCACGTGTGCGTGCATGCGCACACATACATATATATATATAATGGCTGCAGTTTATAAACCATGCAAAACATTAGTCTGATATAAAAGTATGGTGACAAAATAGCAAATTGTCATGACATTATCTGGAAAGTAAGCATTATACACTTTTAATGCATTTGAAATCGTTAATCAGCAAGTTCTGGATTCTGAAGGTTTGGTGGCCTTTAGGGATAGTATCTGAACTAAGTTTTTAGTTTTATTTTTTGCAGTGCTGGGATCTAACCCTAGGGCTTTATGAATGCTAGGCAACTGCTCTGCCACTGAACTACAGCTGAAAACTATTTTTCTACATTATTAAAAAATGAGCTCATGCAGAAAAATGTGAAAAGTTGTGAATATCCTTAAATTGTGGAGGGGGTGGAAGGCAAGCACAGTGTAAGGAGATAAGCAAGATCTGAGTAAATTGAGGACAGAGATGCAGACTTGAGAATCTTGTTGCTTTCTAGGATGAAGCTTGGGCTAGATCAAAGAGGTTTATCAGAAGAAGTAGACAAACCAAAAATTAGATAGACATTTTGAATAACTAATGGCAAAGGATAGGGCTGGGAGAAGACGGAAATTGAGTAGCTAAATGACTAGTACCTAGAACAAAAGAATTTTAGCTTAACTGCTTAATACAGCTTAATTGCAAAGCTCAGGCAACAGCTTGAGAGCATGCAATGTACCATTAATTTCATTCAGTCATCACAACTTGAAGATAAAGTTGTAATACTTTATCATGGATGAGGAAACTGAGGCCTTGAGGTTAAAATTTCACCCCATGCCACACAACCAGGATGTGGCAGAGCCAAAACTTATATTTGCCTGAATCATCATCATCATCTTTTTTTTTTTTTAATAAAGAGAGATTCAACTTTATTTGATTTTTTTGTGTGGCCTTTATTGCTCTGAAACTTCATTTGTGTACGTGGTCCTGGGGTTTGAACTTGTGTCCCTTGCATGTCAGGCATGCACCTTAACCACTGAGCCATTGCTCCACCCCCTGCCTGAATCTTCTTAATCACTATGTTTTATGCTGCTTATCTAAATTCTGAAAATGAATTCACTGTCAATATTATACTTGTAGTGTTTGCTGATTTATAATGTAACATTATCAAAATTTAATTTGAGTAGTTTTGTCAAGGAATCAAAATAATAATTATTTAAGGCATGGTTAATCTTGAAGCTATGCTATCAAAAAAAGACAAACTGCCTTGTTTTGGAGAACACTTGATTCTTGACACTGTCACTAAAGTGTTTATTTTGGTTTATGATTTTTTGGAAGTCCTGGTTATTGAACCCATAAAGTTTCTCCTTTTTAGCTGGATGAGATGGTACACATAATATCTACTTGAAGAGGCTGAGGCAGGAGGATTGCAAGTTTGAGACCAGCCTCAGCAAATTATTTGTGTCTCAAAATAACATATAAAGGGCAGGGGTATTTGTAGCTCAGTGGAAAACTGCCTTATGGTTCAGTGGAAATGGAGAAAATTCATTAGACTGAAGAAATTATCTATGCATGTCAAATTTTAAATTACCTTTGGAAATATGACACTGGAGAAATCTTAAGACTTTGGTGAAATAAAGCTGCATTAGTTTCTGTTACACTTTTATTATTATTATTTTTTTTTTTAAAGAGAAAGGGACAGTGAGAGAATCAGTTTTATTTAGTTTTTCATGTGGCTTTCCTTGCTTCAACACATTGTTGTTTACGTGGTGCTGTGGTTCAAACCTGCATCTTTGTGCATGCCAGGCAAGCCCTGTAACCACTGAGCCACACTCAAGCCCCTATTTTTAAAATTTATTTTATTTTCTTTTTAGAGACAGAGAGTATGTCAGTCTTTTAATTGGTTTTTCATCTGGTTTTTGTTGCTCTGAAATTTTATTGTGTACATGGTGCTGGGTTTGAACCCATGTTCTCATGCATGCCAGGCAAGCACTGTAAATGAAATTTTTTAAATTTTCAGATGGGAAAATTTCTAGTTCTGGCAGGGGAGAAAGGCCTCATATCTTTTGTGTATAGAAAAATATTTCTGTTTTTGTGATGTTGCTTCTCTTACTTTTCCATTGTTGTCTGTTAACTGGTATTGTGACATTAACCAGATTTCCCAAGTCATTTCCCAGGTGTCTTCTATAACTATATTGCTTCTGAAAAATCTTAGCAAATTCATGAAGTTGGGGAATCGCTTTTTAAGATTAGTGCATGTCTGAGGACGCATAATTTCCCCATCTTCATTCTGGCAATCAAACCAAGGTCCTTACAATGTTAGGCAAGTGCTCTACCATTGAAGTACATCCTCAGCCCAAGACTTTTCTTTATTCTAGTTTATATTTTTGGATTTAGCAGTTCTTGGGTATTGAGACTTTCTTGAGGGAGGGGTTGCTATACTGGGGGTTCAGCCCAGGAGTGCTCTACCTCTGTGTTGCATCCACATTCTTTTTATTTTATTTTTGAGGCAGGGTCTTGCTTGAAGTTGCCCACTCCGGACTAAAAATTTGTGATCCTCTTGCCGTACCCTCCAGAATAATTGAGATGATAAGTGTGCACCACTGTACCTGGTTTGGTTTTGTTTTTTGTATCCAGCAGCACTTAACCACTGAGACACAGCCCCAGCCCTTTTTATTTTTTATTTTGAGATAGAGTCTCGCTAAGTTGCTCAGGGCCTTGCTAAATTGCTGAGACTAGTTTTGAACTTGTGATCTTCCTGCCTTAGCTTCCTGAGCCGCTGGGATACAGGGTTGAGCCACTGTGCCTGGCCTGGCTAAGTCTTTATATTACTATGTAATGTCCATTTCTTTTGTTTACTGGAATGAAATATTTTATTAGACTGACTTTTCTTGTAATTTGTAATATAATTTTAATGCAGTGCAATGTGCAGCAGTTAGAGAAATACTTCAAAATAGAGTTTTAAAAGATGAGAATGGTAATGAAAGTCAGTTGTGTTTCTGTACACTAGCAATGAATCATTTAATTATGAAATAATTAAAGTTTCATTTACAGTAGTATCAGAATAATCCATACTTAAGAATATATTTAAGATGGGGGCTGGAGTGGTAGCTCAACAGTTATGGTGGTTGCCTATCATTTATGAGTCCGCTAGTTCAAACCCCAGCACCGCATACATGATGATGTGTCGGAGCAATGAAAGCCACATGAAAAACTAAATAAAAAATTGATTCTTTCTCTCTCTCACTGTCCCTCTCTCTTAAAAAAAAAATGTATATATATATATATA
>PVKS010047712.1:0-12706 GCA_004027875.1 Aplodontia rufa | reverse complement strand
TGACTCCTACCCCCTACCTCCTGAGGTATTGGAAATCATAAATGTCCATAATATTTCACAGGTTGGGGAGCCAGCCATTGAACTGTACTATCCAAATTGTATCCCAGCCCAATTAGCAAAGAGACAAATACTCCACACCCATCAACAAAGCCCCCAAGAGAATTATTCAGTGATGGATCTCAAGCTCCACTCCCTGAAACTGAAAATGAGGAAAGAGGGAAACAATCTTTCACCTCAAACCCACAGCTTTCTATACAAGGACTCTATAGTTGAGGTCCTAGATGAAAACCTAGAAAAAAGTATCAACAATCTGATTAGCAAATCAATCAAAGAGTTAAAAGAAAACTTAAGGAAGGAAATAAGCAATTTCAGGAGCTGAGAGACCACTTTGATAAAGAGCTAGACGTTCTGAAAAGAGATGTAGCAGAGCTCTTAGAATTGAAATCCAGTCAACCAAATTTAAAGCTCATTGGCAGATACTAATATCAGAGTAAACTTAGTAGAAAATAGAATCTCAGCTCTCAAGGAACAAACATCAGACAACAAAGACAGGCTGAGCAATGTTGAGTGCAAGTAGGATAGACAAGAAAAGAAACTTATCAAAGCTTCCAAGAAGTATGGGACAAGATGAGAAGAAATAACCTGAGAGTTATTGGCATTGGAGAAAACATACAGCAACAAAGGAGCGGCATTAAAATTTTTCTCAATTACCTCACCAAAGACAATTTTCCCCCATATCAGAATTGATCTAGAAATTCAAATTCAAGATGCATATAGGACAACAAACAGACCTACCAAATGAGAAACTCACTGAGACACATCATATATAAAATGAATAACAGAGAAATCAAGGAAAGAATTTAAAAATAGTAAGAGAAAAACACCAAATCACATTCAGAGGCAGACCAACAAAGATTACTATGGATTTTTCACCTTAGAAAATAAAGGCCAGGAGAGCATGGAATGATATTTTTCCAATATTGAAAGAAAAGAATTTTCAGCCAAAGATACTATACCCTGCAAAACTCAGCTTTGATGGGGAAATAAAATACTTTCATGGCAAGTTCAAATTAGCAAGATACATGAACACAAAGCCAGCTCTACAGAGAATATTCAAAGCCATACTTCATACAGAGGAACAAACAAACAACTCCCAAAGCCCATAAACAGAAGAAAGTCAATAATGTAACTCAGTAAAAGATATACAATATGGTGCAAAATAGCAATGGTCACAATACCAAGGACCCAGAATCACATATCTATTCTAACACTGAATGTGAATGGACTCAATGCCCCAATCAAAAGACACAGATTAGCTGACTGGATAAAAAAACAAAATCCAACAACATGCTGCTTACAGGAGACACACCTCACAGCCAAAAATAGACTCAGATTGAAGGTGAGAGGTTGGCAAAAAGCTTACCAGGCTTAAGGCTCAAGAAAGTAAGCCAGTGTTGCAATCCCTATATCCTCAAAGTTAATTTTGACCAAAAATTAGTCAGAAAGGATAAAGAAGGTCATTACATCATAGTAAAAGGGACAATACATCAAGAAGACATAACAATAATTAACATTTATGCCCTCAATTACAACCCTCCTGAATATATGGAAAAAGTACTCAAGGACGTTAAACCTCTTATTGATTTCAACACAGTAATAACTGAGGAACTTTAATACACCACTATCAACAATAGACAGATCATCAAAGCACAAAAATCAACAGATATCTTTTACTTAAACAACTCACTCAATTGGACTTAACAGATATTTACAGAATATTCCATTCCAAATGGGCTGCGTTTACCTTCTTCTCAGCGGCTTAAGGATCCTTCTCCAAAATAGAACATATCCTAGTCCACAAAGCTAATCTTAGCAAATATAAATTAGTTGATATAATCTCATATATCCTGTCAGACCACAATGCTATGATCTTAGAAATCAACAAGAAAAACAACAGAATCTTGTCAAATACTTGGAAATTGAATAACATCCTCTTAAAGAGGTAATGAGATAAGAAATCAAGAGATTCTTGGAAATGAATGAGAATGACAAAACAACATATTGAAATCTGTGGAACAGTATGAATACATTCTTAAAAGGTACATTTATAGCACTGAGTGCCTTCATCAAAAATCAGGAAAGAGCCCAAATAGTCTTATGGTCCAACTCAAGTCCCTACAAAAAGAGGAACAATCCAATCCCAAGCCCAACAGAAGCCAGGAAATAACTAAAATCAGAGCTGAAACCAATGATATTGAGAACAAAATAATACAAAGTATCAACAAAACAAAAAGTTGGTTCTTTGAAAAAATAAATAAAATTGACAGATCCCTAGCTAACCTCACCAAAAGGAAGAATGAAGTGAAGCAAATCAACAAAATCAAAGACAAAAATGGAGTTATCACCACTGACTCAACTGAAATCCATAAGATTATCAGAACTTATTTTGAAAAGATATACTGTTCCAAATTTGATAACCTGAAAGAAACGGACAGATATCTAGCCACACGACATTCCCAAATTAACATGGGAGGGCATTGAAAATCTAAACCAACCAATGTCAGGTAGCAAAATTGAAACAGTAAGGCCTTCCGAAAATGAAAAGCTTAGGACCTGATGGATTCTCAGCAGAGTTCTACCAGATCTTTTCAGAAGAATTAACACTTCTCCTTTGTAAGCTAGTCCATGAAATTGAAAGGGTCAGAACTCTCCCAAACACTTTTTATGAAGCAAATATAACCCTGATACCAAAACCCAACAAAGACACATCAAGAAAAGAAAACTACAGACCAATTTCCCTGATGAACATGGATGCAAAAATCCTTAACAAAATCCTAGCTAACTGCATCTAAAAACACATCAAAAAGATAATACATCATGATCAAGTGGGCTTCATTTTGGAGATGCAAGGCTGGTTCAACATATGCAAATCAACAAAAGTAATTCATCACTTAAACAGAAAGATAAAAACCATACGATCATTACAATTGATGCAGAAAAGGCCTTTGATAAAATTCAACACCCATTTATGCTCAAAATTCTGGAAAAGATATGGATTGAAGGAAGATACTTTAATTTTGTAAGAGCCATTTATGAAAAACCCATAGCTAACATCATACCTAATGGAGAAAGACTGAAAGCACTCCCACTGAATTCAGGAACAAGACAAGGATGTCCACTCTCACCACTGTTATTCAATATAGTCCTTTAAACCCTAGCAAGAACTATCAGACAATAGAAGGAAATCAAAGGAATTTTGAAAAGGAAAAAAAGGAAGACAAGCTATCTTTATTTCCTGATGACATGAACCTATACCTAGCAGACCCATAAAGCTTAATCATAAGACTTCTAGAGCTTATAAATGAATTCAGCAAAGCGTCTGGTTATAAGATCAACACTCATAAAATCAATAGCTTTCCTATACTCCAGTAAAAATTCCACTGAAGAAGAAACATGTCCTATTCTCAGTAACTTCAAAAAGAATAAAATACTTGGGTATCAATCTAACAAAGGATATAAAAAATATAAAGAAAACTACTGAACATTAAAAGAAGAAATTGTGAAGACCTGATGGAAAAACATTCCATGTTCTTGGTTAGGCAGAATCAATATAATCAAATTTCTGCCAAAAGCCGTGTACAGATTCTATGCAATCCCTATCAAGATACCAGTGACATTCTTCATGGATATAGAAAAAGCAATTCTCAAATTCATTTGGAATAACAGGGGACCCAGAATAGCCAAAACGTTACTAAGCAAGAAAGAGGAAGCAGGAGGTGTCACAATACCTGACCTGAAATTATACTATAGGGCTATAGTAACAAAAACAGCATGGTATTGGTATCAAAACAGACATGAAGACCAATGGAACAGAGTAGAAGATACCGAGACAAACCCACAAATCTTTAACCATGTGATATTTGACAAAGGAGGCGAAAATATAATGTGGAGGAAAAACAGCCTGTTCAACAAATGGTGCTGGATGAACTGGACAGCCATATGCAGACAACTGAAATTAGATCCTTATCTCCCACCCTGCACAGGAATCAAATTGAAATGGATAAAAGAATTAGAAATTAAACCAGCAACTATACAATTGCTAGAAGAAAAAAATAGGATCAACACTCCATGACATCAGCACTGCCTTCCTTAACAAGTCTACCACGGTATGAGAATTCAAGCCAAGAATATATGACTGGGATGCCATTAAACTGAAAAGCTTTTGCACAGCTGAAGAATTAGCCAAGAGCATCAAGAGAGAATCTAAAGAATGGGATATACAAAGAACTCAAAAAACTGAACACTAAAATCACAAATAATCCAATCAATAATGGTCTAGGGAACTAAATAGAAGCTTCTCAGTGGAGGAAGTCCATAAGCCCATAAATGTTCTACATCACTAGCAACGAGAAATGCAAATCAAAACTTCACTAAGATTCCACCTCACTCCTGTCAGAGTGGTAAAAATGAAGAATAAGAACAATAAGAGATGCTGGAGGGGTTAAGGGAAGAAAGGCAGTGTGGAGACTCCTCAAAAACAAGGGATGGAACTACCTAAGACCCAGCTATCCCACTCCTGGGTATTTTTTCCAAAAGAGTTAGAACCAGCATACTACAGAGACAAATATACATCAATGTTTATAGCAGCTCAATTTACTATAGCTAAACTGTGGAACCAACCCATATCCCCCTTGCTGGACAAGTGGATTCAAAAACTGTGGTATGTATATACAATGGAGTTCTACTCTGTTAATAGAACGATATCATGGCATTTGCAGTTAAATGGATGGAGACAGAAAAAAAATATGCTGAGTGAAATATCCCAAACTCTTAAGTAAGATTTAAGAAAGGACCAAAGTTTTCTCTCATATATGGAAGCTAGAGTAAAATCTAAGACAGGTTGAAAGTTAGCTAAACTCAAAAATAAAATCAACATAGGTAAATTTTCACATAAGCAGGGGGAACCATAACTAAGAAGCTGTTGGGAGAAGGGAGTGGGGTAGGAAGGGAAGGATGGGATTAAGAGGGGTTATCAATGCAGCTGGGAACCCTCGGACTCCATGAGAAACTCAACTACATATAGGTGGGCAGACAGGATCAGAAAATTCAAAAAATAATACACATGTATAGCTTAGTTGTATCTGTAACATGTGGTAAAGCAGGGGAGATATGGGAGCAGGGAGAGGTCAAAGCGAGAAGACCCTGGATTAATATCGGCCTTAGCTTAATTTGTCAATACCGATATAAGCATGGATACGTAACAATGATTCCCTCCAATATGTAAGACTATGTTGAACAAATTTAAAAAAATAAGAAGAAAGAAAAACTCTTTTTGGAATAAAGTAGAGGGAAAAAAAGCAAAAGAACAAGAGAATAGGGGAAGGAAGGAGAAAAAGGACTGGGTGGAGGGCAGGGCAGAAGCAACTCTGTTTCATCAACTAAAGAATCAGCTGCAGGATGAACAGGAAAGACCTATGCGCCAGCCCCTGAGAGCCTGGCCACTCCTGGCTCAGCAGCATTGGGCTCTGGGCTTCTGCAACCCAGTTCTGCCAGGACCATCAGGCAGAGGCTTACGGCCCCAAGAGGTGGTCTGGAGCTCGGTCAGAGGGGTGAAGAAACGACACTTACCGCAGGTACATGCCGAATGTACTCAAAGCAGCTGTGGTCCTCTGACTGTGGGAAACTGTTGAGTAGGATCTGGTAAGGGGAGGACTCGTTCCACAGGATGAAGCTCACCCACAGCTGGTGGGCGTCCAGGGTCTCCACGGTGATGTTAGGGTCCCACAGGCTGCCTGCCAGGGGCACAGATGTGGCCTGGGAGTGAGGAGGGGAGCATGTGCCCATGTGCGTGTCTGCACCTGGGCACGGTCCCCTGGGCCAGCCAGTTACCTGAGTTCACACACGGTGTGGTTATCTTCATCCTGGAGTCCTTGCAATCTGCCAACCACAAAAAGAGGTGTTTAAGCCTCTGCCTTAGGAAGCTCGCTCTTCAGAGCCCTGTCAATGGTGGCCGCGTCAGTCCCCTTGGGAAGACTGTTCAACGATGGCCCCTTTGCAGCAAGCTCCAGGACTGGCCCACTGCCACTGTCCAGAGATCCCAATGGACTGGGGACAATCTGTCCATCTCAGCCCTCCCTGGCAAGGAAAGGTCCCGACTCTAGTGTATGCTTCCTGAGCTCCCTGGGGGCTCCCGGAGTCTCACTCCATCCAGATCCTTCTCTCCCCACCTGTAGCTTCCTCACCCACAGTTGCCTCTGTCCTTTCACAGGCTGAGAAATGCCCTGTCCTCCACAGCAAATTCTCAGGCTTTCATCGGCATAGGCATCACTAGGTTGTCACTCAGCAGATCTGCGTGGGTGCTGAGAATCTGCATGTCTAACAAGTGCCCAGATAACCTGTTGATGCTGCTGGTCCTTGGACCACACAGAGGACCACTGCCCACAGTCATGTTTTTGGACCTTTGTTATGGTTTAAATATATGGTGTTCCCCAAAAGATAATGTAAGAAGATTTAGAGGTGAGATGATTGGGTTTTTAAAGAGCCTTAATCCAATCAGTGAATTTATTCCCTGATGGGGATTAACTGGGTGGTAACCGAAAGTAGGTAGGGTGAAGCTGGAGGAGGTAGATCACTTGGGGCATGCTTTTGGGGTGTATATATTGTTGTGGTGAAGACAGCGCTCTCTCTCTTACTCTCTCTCTCTGCTTCCTGGGTACCATGTGTCCTGCTGCCTGCCTGCACCACATCCTTCTGCTATGATGTTCTGCCTTACCTCGGACCCTGAGGAATGAAGTTGGCCATCTATGGACTGAGACCTCTGAAATCGTGAGCCCCAAAATAAATTTTTCTTCCCTTAAATTATCCTTATCAAGTCTGTTAGTCTCAACAATGAAAAAGTGGACTAAAACATCCCTCTTCTCTAAGATCCTTGACCATAATGTTTTTACTTTGGTTTAGGACACATGCCAGGTGATTCTACCATGAATTGACAGGGACTATTTATGATCAGGGGTAAAGAGATTTACTCATTCAACAAAGACCTTTTTAGCCTACTATGTGTCCTGCACTGTCCTGGGCACTGGAACACAGTGGGTAAGACAAAGTCCCTGCCCTTTGGAGATGACATTCCAGCAGAAGAGACCACTAAATGCAAACCAACATCACACAACAACATGCCAGGGATCAATGAGTCACATGCAGAAAATAAAGCAAGGTAAGCAGATTGCATGTGTGTGTGTGTGTATGTGTGTGTGTGTATGTGTGTTTGTGTGTGTGTGTGCATAAGAAGGTCATAGACACCCTTCCTTTAGCATTTCTGGGCTGTGTGTAGAGTGTCATGGGGTACACTTGCTCAGCATGCACAAGGCCCTTGCTTAAATTCTCAGCATCAAAAAATAAGCATTTTCTGAGCAGCTACAATGTGCAAGACAATTTATGAAGTTCTGGACATTACAGAAATGGGTGGACGAGCCAGACCTTGTGCTCAGTGGGCTGGGGTTCCAGATAAACCTGGTTTGAACAACAAGAAATGTTGTAGGAGATGGCTGAGATTCTGGGGAGGGCAGAGAGACAGAAAGTGACACACGTCCAGTGATGCTTTAGCAGACAGATTTGGCAGTGATCACAGGCAGGATGGGAGGGGGGGGGATGGGTATTGGGTAAATGCAGATGGGATCCGGATGGAACTAGGCTGCCAGCAGGGGGCCCCACTTTTGTGGTGTCTTCCTGACATTTTCTGGGCTGGAGCTGGTTCTCTGGACAAAGGCTGGGGCTCTGGTTCCCATCACACTCCTGGGATTCTGGGCCCATATCCAGTGTTGTGCTGACTGAGGATGGACTGCCTTCCAGGGAGCTCCTTCCCTGAGGAGCTCCAGGCCCTGCCACCTCCTTTCTGTGGGTGCCCCATGCTGGCAATGGCAGCCAAGCAGGAGCCTAACAGGGAGGCTGCTGTCTGCCCCTCCTGCCAGCTCCTCCTCCCAGAGCTGGGTGATGGGGGAATGGCTTAGGAGGAGGCTCTTACCTGGCACAAGGAGCTTCCTGGAGAGGTTTGGGTCCTCATAAGGGATGGGCTTGGGCAGGTGGTGAACGGTCACCTCGTACTCCTGGCCGGGTTCCACCACAAAGTGGCTGAAGGCCAAACGCCACTGAAGAGCAGGAGAGAAGGGAGGAGGGGAGGTTGGGTGGGTCACACACCTGTCACTCATCTGTGCCCAGAGGACTCTATTCCCACCCATTTCTCCCAAATCAGTCAAAATTAAGAATAAAAACACCATCACCACAGAACCCCAAACTGGAGGCACAGTATCCTCTCCTTTGTTTCTCTGGTCTTTTTTGCCTGTTTAAAAAACCTAGACCTGGCCTCATTAGTAGATAGCTGTGTCAAATGCAAGAGGAGGAGGATGGACCAGGGTGTGGCTCAGTGGCAGAGCAGAGAGCAGGAACTCAGAGCTGGGCAAGAAAGGGGCCCTGGGTTCCACCCCTGGCACCAAACAAACAAACTGGGCACAGTGGGAGCAGTCGTCTGCCTCCCAAGAGCTCTCTGGAATTCCAGAACCATGGGTGTAAGGGACCTGAGCTGAAGGGCTGGGGCTATTGGAACCTGAACACAAGAGGCAGTTTATACACTAGGTTAAATGACTCTTCCCACAAGGGACAGTTGGGGAATCTCTAGAGAATATTCTGGAGCAGATAAAGAGTGGGGGTGGTGGTAGAGGTGGAGGGGGCTACAGATCCCACTCACCCTGGGCCTGCATGAGATAACAGCTGCTGAGTTACCTTCTGGGTGGTAAAGATATAGATGGTGACTCTGAGATAGGAATCTTGGGGGAAACACCCTCAAGCTATTGAGAGGCACAAGGTACAGTTGTAAATCTTGAGCAATATGCCTTTCACCTGCTGCCCTGTCCTACGCCCATTTAAACTGAGGAAAATCCACAGGCGCTGGGAAAACTAGCACGGAATTGTGCAACTCCATCCTGGACCCACCCCCAGTCCAACCCCTGATCCAGCCCTTCTGTAAATACTGGGCCCCAGCCCAAGTCAGGGCTGCTTCTCCCACATTCTCCTTGAATGTGTATCTACCTTCCTCAATAAACCTATGTCTACCCCTCTGTCTGGCTCATGCTGAAATTCTTTCCATCAGCTAGACAAAGGACCCTGCTGATCCTTAGTTGAGGCCCCCCTCCCTTTCTTCTGGGAATTCCTCCAATATTTTCCAGAGACATCTCTTCTTGCGTAGCAACTCCAACTCTTTTATTCTTAAAGAAATAGGGTGTTGCTAAGTTACCCATGCTGTCCCCAAACTTCTAGACTCAAATGATGCTCTATCTCAGTCTCCTGAGTAGCGGGGACCACAGGAGTGTACCACTGAGAGTGCTCCAACCCCTTTCTAATGACCTGGTGGAGGAGGCTGGAGGGATCCTTTCATAGAGTAGATCAAGGCACCTGGTCCTCACCCCCTACATAGCAGATCATTTTACCCTCCAGTTGTGAACAGCAAAACCAGAACACTTCTCTAGGATCGCCAATAAAATTGGAGTGTAGGAGAGGCACATTGTCCCTCTCCTTTCTGAGAGAACCCACTCTCTCCCTTGAGAGTGTCCTCTATCCCTTTTCTTATCCCTTTAATAATCTCATTCCTGTTATTCTGAGCAACATGTCTGAAACTTTTCTGACTTGATAGCAAGAATCCGGGTTTGGAGTAGGTATTCACACTGCCTCAGTATCCCAGAAGGACCCAGCTCTGTAACATCACGTCCCCCTGGGGGCAGCCATCTTGAATTCATCAGACCCCACCCCCAGCACCTTCTTGTCTTTACTACTCTAAATTAAGGTCCAATCTGGGGACAAGTCATACAGGTGTCAGAAGAATGTAATCTGCTCAGGAGCTGTCTTCTTACCTGTTTGTGACGCTGCAGTTTGGACAGAAACTCAAATTCAACACACAAACATTCATTGGTGCTCAGCTGCAGGATGGACAACTTTGCGCCCGTAGGGCTGAGGAGGTGGACTGCAGGTCAGAGGGAGGAGAGACAAAGAGATGCATTTGAACCAGGAAAACCACAGGATGTGCCACTTCCCCATCTGTCCCCCTTGCTCACTCCTGAAGGAAAACCTGCCCATCTCGCCTAACCCCCACTTCCTGTTTCTTTCAGCTCCCTCTGGGACCTCAGCCTTCTGCCTTGCACACAGCAAGCAGTTACCCAGCTAGATGAGGACAAGGGGACACTGGACCACCAGCAAGGCTTTGCAAACCTGTGGCTGGGGCCTTGGGAGCTCGGTGCTGGGTCACACAACAGACATACCTGCCCATCAGGTAGAGAAGGTAGCAGTGGGCAGCCAGCAGGTAGCCTGGGGACTCACAGAGAGAAGGACCCCAAGCCCTGCTCAGGTCTTCCCAAAGAGGTTTGAGGGATGTTTTAAAAAGCGCTGGCGCCTAAGATAAGGAACAAGCGCTAGCATATGCTGCCATTTTCCCAGGAAACACTTGGGTTATTCATAAAATTAACCACTTGCCTCTGTTTCCCCCAGGGAGGTAACAAGTTTAGGTGAAGGAAGGTCTTCATTAAGGACAGTGTGGTGCAGGGATGCTGCTATGGGCTCATATCTAACCCATGCAAAGGTCTCAGCAAACTGGAACGAGGGATCCTTCCAGCATTGAACTGGAGCCCAGTTCTGTGTCTGACTGGGAGGCGATGTCCAGCTGTGGACTCACTTGGAGGCGGTGGGAACCTGGGGCCCTGGCTGACTTGCCCACTCACCATCAGTTTGCAGTGTCCATTCGATGTGCACCACAGGGATCAGGTCTCCGTGGTGGGTTCTGACAAGGCGCAGCTGGATATGGACGTGTTTTGGATAGGAGGGAGTCAGATCTTGAGGGTGGATCCAGCTGTCATCCAGGCAGGTACCTGGCAGCCAGAGAGAAGTATCAATCAGAGACAGCCCCCCAACCCCCAGCAGGCTGACAAAGCTAGTTCCCAAACACTTCAGGGCCTGCAAGCTTCCAGCATACCGACCCTCCAGGTTGTGGCCCTCCTGGGGTCCCCAGCTGCACTGTCCGATTGCTCTTTTCTGAGGTTGGTCTGGGGTAACTGCAAAGCTCTGAGTCCAAGGGCGTTTTGGAAGATGGGTTTTGAGTGGAAGCAAAGGTTGGAAATGGGGCATAGGATTGGGGGCAGTAGTAAGAGTGGATTTATTTTTATATGTCAAGGAGAAAGAGACAGGAGGATTGCTAGTTCCAGGACAATCTTATATACTGGGGATGTAGCTAAGTGGTAAACACCCCTGGGTTCAACCTCTAGTACCAAAACTAAACACACAGACACCCACAAATACAAAAACCAAAACAACACTCTAGACGTCTCATTTTATAGTGAAAGTTGTAGCAGATGAGACTGTCTTAATGGGACACTAGGGCATCACACCTGGGATGCTTTCAAAATCCAAATGACAGCTGGTTTTCCTACTGCCCAACTTTTGCCTGTGAGTGTTCTCCATAGGCTGAGCAGGTGCCTAGCCCTGGGCTGTGCCGGGGACCCTTACAGCCTGAACTTGGAGTGGTGTTGCAGAGCTGCTGCCAGAAATCATCATGAGACTATCACTGTATTAACAAAGCAACCAGAGGAACAAAAAAGGAGGACTTACTGTTCTTGACTCTGCAGTTTAGTCCCTGTGGAAAGAAAGAAGGTGGTAATGGTGAATGAGGATGGTTAATAGTCAGCAATCACGAGTGACAGGCCCCACTTGAGGTCTTGTTCAAACTGGAGACCACACCTGGAAGCGAACCAGTAAAACTCCTATGGAGCACCACCAAGGACTATTTCAAGACCTTGAGGCTCACCTTGGGAACCCCTCCAGCCTTTGTCCCAGAGAAGTGGGAAAAGGCAGGGTGGGGGTGGACCCAGAGGGGAGGTGCAGGAAGCAGTGACACCCTGTGGTGATGATCTTTTCAAAGCCTCTTTGCCTATTTAACAGATTTTGAGCCAAGGTCAGCCAGAACCAGATAAGCTCCTGAACCAGCACACAGTTACACTTTTTTTTTTCTTCTGTCAGACCCCCTCGTGCATGGCGGGAGTTCTCCCTGTGCTCACTTAAATAAATCTTACTTGGTCTACTCTTCTCTTCCATGATTGTCCATGGATCTTATTCTTCAAATTTGTGAGACAGGAACCCAGAAGGAAACTGGCAAAGCAGGGAATCTAGTCTCGTTTCAAAGCTCCTGCTTCAACTACAGCACTTACAGCATGTGCTGCTGGGCCCCAGACGCCTTCCCAGCTCATTTGTGAGAATGAAACATACACAGCCCTCCCCTCCCACTTTAGAGGCCACTGTGGGGGAGTCTTCTTCCCACTCTTCTTTCATCCTGGCCAACCAAGGGGAAGGGCCATGGTGGATGGCAAAATGGAAGCAGAGGGTTTGTGAGCAACTGTTACAAGCTGGGAACTTTACAACTCTAAAAGACACTGAGAGGGTTGCTTTAGGGCACCCTAGCAAAAAGGCTCCTAGATCTCTTGAGGCCTCCAAGATTGCAAGATTGATGTAGATAACAATGCTGTAAGAGGAGCCAAAATTACAAGTCCTGTTAGAGATCAGTTACAGAAAATTCACAAAGTCCCTATAAACTCACTAGAAAAAATGTCAGACTACATTCTGGGTGATGTATGTATGTATTATTTCACCAATCCTCATAATACTCTATTTTGTGGTG
>PVKS010047711.1:0-12716 GCA_004027875.1 Aplodontia rufa | reverse complement strand
TGGAAATGCTTTCAGCTTTTCTCCATTTAGTATTATACTAGCTGAGGGTTTAGCATATATAGCCTTGACTAAGTTCAGAAATGGTCCTTTGATCCCCATTCTTTCTAGAGTTTTGAACATAAAAGGGTGCTGGATTTTATCAAAGGCCTTTTCTGCGTCCAATGAGATGATCATATGGTTTTTGTCCTTGATTCTGTTTAAGTGGTGGATTACGTTAATTGTTTTGCGTGTGTTGAACCAGCTCTGCATTCCAGGGATAAAGCCCACTTGGTCATGGTGGATTATTTCCTTAATAATTTTTTGAATACGGTTTGCTAGTACTTTGTTGAGGATTTTTGCATCCACGTTCATAAGGGATATTGGTCTGTAGTTTTCTTTTCTTGATGTATCCTTGTCCGGCAAAACCGGACAGGATACATCAAGAAAAGAGAACTAAGTTTGCTTTTTAAAATAAGAGTTTTGGAGACATATCTAAAATATAGGTATACAAACAATTGAAAATAAAATAATGGTCAACAAATATTCTAGCCCACTATTAACCAGAAAGAACAAAATATAAGGCAAAACATGCAAAGACATTATTAGGAATGGAAAGTTCAGTGTACTTTACTCTCTTGGCCTCCATGACATTATACTCTTAGCTTTTTACTACTTTATCATTTGCTCTTTCTCATTGCCTTTTATGGACACTATTTTTTTTTCTGTGACCTCTATATATTAAAGTTGGGACTCAGGATTTGACTCTATTCTCTTAACCACTTTTACCCTCTCCCTAACTAGTTACATCCAGATAAAGGAAATTATAAAAAGCTTCAATACCCTTTTTAAAAAGGGTTATTTCATTTTACACTGTTCAATACATAAGAATTCCAGTTATGGTTGCTCACATCCTTGCCAACCTTTAATTTCTTGTTCTTTTCAGAATTAGCCATGAACAGAATTAATATAATTAAAATGGCCATTCTGCCAAAAGCACTTTATAAATTCAATGCAATCCCCATCAAGATGCCAATGTCATTCTTTACATATATAGAAAAAGCAATTCTCAAATTCATTTGGAACAACAAGAAACCCAGAATAGCCAAAACATTACTAAACAAGAAAGATGAAATAGGTGGTTTTGCAATACCAGATCTAGAACTATACTATACAACTGTAGTGACAAAAACAGCATGGTACTGGTATCAAAATAGGAATAAAGATCAATGGAACAGAACAGAAGACTCTGAGACAAACCCACAGATCTTTAAGCATCTGATCTTTGACAAAGGGAGTCAAAATGTTACATGGATGAATGACAATCTATTCAACAAATGTTGCTGGACAAACTGGAGAGTCACTTGCAGAAAGTGGAAATTAGATCTTTATCTCTCATCCATGCACAAAAATCAAATCTAAAAAATCAAGGACTAGGAATTAAACCAGCTACCATACACCTGCTAGAAAAAAACATCAGGAGCAACACTCCAGCATATAGGAGTAGGCAACAACTTTCTCAGCAAGACTCCCAAAACGAAAGAATTAAAAGTCAAGAATTAATGAGTGAGGGGCTGGAGCGGTGGCTCAGCAGTTACAGTGCTTGTCTGGCATGCACAAGTACGCCGGTTCAAGCCCCAGAACCACGTAAACAGCGAAGTTTCAGAGCAACGAAAGCCACATGAAAATCTAAATAAAAATTAATTCTGTCTTTCTCTCTCTCTCTCTCTCTCTCACTGTCCTTCTCTCTTTTAAAAAAAAAGAATTAATGAGCGAGATGCCATTAAAGGAAAAAGATTTTGCTCAGCCAAATAATTGGTCAAAACTGTCAAGAGGGAATCTACAGAATGGGAGATAATCATGGCCCATGATTCCTCCAACAGAGGACTAATATCCAAAATTTACAAAGAACTCAAAAAACTTAATACCCAAAACACAAACAATCCAATAAATAAATGGGCCAGAGAGCTAAATAGAAACTTCTCAACAGAGGAAATCAAGAAAGCCAATGAATACATGAGAAAGTGTTCTAAATCACTAGTAATCAGAGAAATGCAAATCAAAACTATATTAAGATTTGACCTCATTCCAGTCAGATTGGCAAAGATGAAGCATATAAACAATAACAGATGCTGGAAGGATTGCAGGGAGATAGGAACACTAGCACACTGTTGGTGGAACTGCAGACTGGTACAGCTGCTCTAGAAAGCAATGTGGAGACTCCTCAAAAAATTAGGGATACAGGCTGGAGCAGTGGCTCAGTGGCTCAGTGGTTATGGTGCTTGCCTGGCATGCGTGAGTACATGGGTTCAAACCCCATGTACACAACTAAGTGTCAGAGCAACTAAAGCTAAGTGGAAAACTAAATAAAAATTGATTCTCTCTCTCTCTCTCTCTCTCTCTCTCTCTCTCGCTCTCTCCTACTCACTGTCTTTCTCCCTTTAAAGCAAAGGAGTAGCAACATATAATCTAGGGAAACCATAGATATGTGGTGGAGGAGAAGGTGGGGGTAGGGGAGAAAAAATGTTCTCTGGACAATAAATGTCAATTTAGACACTATGCTTCCATTAAAAAAAAAAAAAGAAAACAATTAGCCATGAAGGTGAAAGAATAGTGGGGAGTATAGTGGTGCCTCACTGCAGCTTTAATTTACATTTCTTTCAAGACCAATGATGTGGAGGACATTTTTTGTGTTCCTATTAAACATATTCTTATATTCAAGTCTCTTGCCATTTTAAAAATTGGGTTTTTTTTATCATTAAGTTAGTGATTAGAGTTATAATAGTTGTGAGTTAATATATTTGTGACTATATTCTCCAAGTCTGTGGCCTGCTTATTCATTTTATTAAAGGTATCATTTTTTTAAGAGAGAGAGAAATTTAATTTTATTTGGTTTTTCATGTGGCTTTCGTTGCCCCATGGTGCTGGGGTTCAAACCCAGGTCCGTGCACATGCCAGACAGAGCCATAACTGCTGAGTCACTGCTCCAGCCCCTTAAAGGTATTTTTTGATGAGAAGAACTTTTAATTTTTTATTTTTAGTTTTAAAATGTCCACTTTTTCCATAATACTTAGTCAGATACCATTTACATCTGAAGAAGAGAAGAAACATGAAACTGATCTATGGTAAAGCACTGAATTGCAGTTCAGGCAGCTACAGTGCTTGCCTGGCTTGCACGAGTATGCAAGTTCAAACCCTAGCATCATGTACACAATGAAGTGTTGGAGCAATGAAAGCCACATGAAAAACTAAATAAAACTGAGTCTCTTGGGGCTGGAGTGGTGGCTCAGCGGTTTCGGCGCTTGCCCAGCAAGCACGAGGACCCGGGTTCAAACCCCAGCACCACATACACAACTAAGTGTTGGAGCAACTAAGGCCATGTGAAAAACTCAATAAAGTTGTTTCTCTCTTCCTCTGTCTCCCTCACTGTCCCTCTCTTTTCTTTAAAAAAAAAACAAAAACAAAAACAAAAACAAACCGAGTCTCTCTTTAAAAAAAAAAAGAAAAAGAAATTGCAGTCCAATTTTATACATTTCTAGGAGTTTCCAGACAAGTGTACCACAATGCAGGAATATGTGTATCACAACTACAGTTTATATAATGTAAAGGTAAGTATCAATATACTTCATAAAGTAATAAATTCACCTGGCTGGGTATGCAATTGATATAAAGTCACAGTGAATGGCTTTAAGAAATGTGATTTTCTTTTATGTTATTTTGCTGTTAAATAGAGCACAACATTTTCACAAGGCTTTTTTGGACTACAGTCAATGATTAGTAATGCACAACAGTGGTCCATCTCTGTAAAGAACAATCACTAGGCAAACTGGGCACCCTCTCACATGTGCACAAATCTGCTTGGAAAAGTATTAAAGTCTTAGACTTGGACTTGTGTACTCTTTTTTTTTTTTGACTTGTGTACTCTAGTATATTAAGAAATGGCATTCGCTTTAATTTGCCAAAAGTAATGTTTATATTCTAGCAGCAACATTGTACTTCTATTACACAGTAAAGTGAATCCCAGAACTACAAAGGCAGGAGGCATAAATGAATTCTTATTTTAAGTTGTCAACTTAAACAAATGAAGAGAACATGTGATACACACAGGAGGCACTTCACTTTGTGACCCCCTCTGCCAGCCCAGAAGTGCCTTCCCATTCAACCTAATACTTCTGAATTCTAAATGGATTTACTAAAATGGAACACAGTAAGAGTGTGGAAAGGTTGCTTACTGAAAGCAAATCTTGAAAAAGAATAAGGAAGGGACTGTAAAAATTAAGAAGTTTTGTAGATATGTAGGACACTATTTATTTATTTGGGGTACCAGGGATTGAAGTCAGGGGTGCTTAACCACCGTGTCACTTCCCCAGCCCTTTTATTTTTTATTTTGTTACAGGGCTTCACTAAGTTTCTGAGTCTGGTCTCCAACTTGCAACCCTCCTACCTCAGCTTCCCCAAGTTCCAAGGATCACAGGTATGCACTAGCACACCCAGCTAGAACACTCTTTAAATTATAATTAACTACATTGCCTTATCTTCACAGTAATACAAAGCATAGTCCCTTGCAGAACTGGTTCATATTAAATACCAGATAGATTTTCAGTCCTCTACTAATTGTTTGAAAGCTACTTACATTTATATGAAATGAAGCTATTAATACTTTGCTACTTACCTACACAAAAATGTAAATGTTTAATCCTATTGTCAAATATTCTAAAGAATAACAAGGGATGATAGGAAGGGAGGAGAAGGGGAAATGTTGGAACTAAGATAAAGCAAGGTACATTCCAAGCAGTTATGTCACTGTACATACTATAGCCATATATATAAAAAATACTCTTCATAGGTATAAGAATTATGTCACTGTATTTGGGTTTTTCAGGAACAATATAGGACCCAGAAGAAAGGCAAGGGATCAGGGGACAGGAGGAGGGAGGTAGAGGAATGTGTGTGGGGAGGTACTGAACAAATTGTATTGCTGAATTGTGTGCATTTAGGAATATGTGACAACTAATCCCAACATTATGTAAAACTATAATACACTAATAAAAATAAATTTAAAAAAATACTTTGCTACCGCAGTAACTGCACACCAGGAAGGCTAAGACAAGCACAAATCAAGCAATGGCATTTTCTCAAAGCTGCAGTGTGAAAAACAGTTGATTCCATACACATGAATGGGTTTCTTTACTATAGGAAATCCAAGTGGAAGAAGGAATGGAGATGTATAAAAAGGATTCCTGAAGGGAAGGATGGCACACTGTTCGTATTTAGTTTTCAGCCCTTCTGCTGTTGCACAATCTTCTCCTCCACTGTTTCATGTCCATAATGTTAAGTTGTCTCTAAGTAACTGCATGAGAGGGTGCTGTCCTTGTGTGAGTATTCATTTACAGAGTATCAAGTTCTGCAATGACCTCATCAAAAGCCACTTTAGCCAGAGCAAGTAAGCTCTGGGTTTTTAGGGATCTCATAGTAAAATACAGAAAAGTTAAGGGCCAGCCCAAGGCAGACTGGGTGTGTGGGTTGGTTTGGGCCTCTTCCTTGCTTACTTATATCAAATGCCTCTTGGTAAGCTCCTTGGGAATTCTCTCTTGTTTGTTTCAGATCATCACCACGTGTAACTTCAGCAAGGTAGGAGGAGTCATCTCTCTTCATTTTTGGATAGAAGACATTACTGTCTGGATTAGTGGCACTGGCTATTAAATACTTCAACAATCCCAGGACCATGGTGCAGATGGACCTCAGTTCTGACTCTACTTCTCAGGACAGTCCTTGTAGGCCATAGAGCAAGGGCTGCCCTCCTTCTTCCTTGGTACAGAGCTCAGCGCCTTGCTGGGTCCCAGCCTTCACCCAGGCAGACATGGCAAAGTGCTGGGCCTGCTTGGCCAGTTCAGCCTTCTGATTAGCCTATGCTTTTCCTTGGCAAGGGCCTTCTCTCTGCCACTGCCCCCTTAAATTTTTACCGTCTAATTTATCAACCTGTTCTTTTATGCCTAAGTGAGTCTGTGTTCTAAGAACTTCTGCTTACCTACAAGTCATGAAGATATTCTCTTATGTCTTCTTCCGATGCTTTTCTTTCTTTCTTTCTTTTTAAATAAGAGAGAGGGAGAGAGTAAAAGAGAAAGAGACTCAATTTTATTCAGTTTTTCATCTGGCCTGTTTCTCTGACACTTAGCTGTTTATGTGGTATTGGGGTTTGAACCCAGGTCCTTGCACATGCCAGGCAAGCACTCCAACTGCTGATCCACTGCTCCAGCTCCACTTCTGATGCTTTATGGTTTTAATTTATGTGTTCGGGTTTATAATCAATCTAGAGTTCATTTTTATGAATGAATTCATTTTTTGTGTAGGTGTTAGGGTTCATTTTCTCATGTTGATGTTCAATTGTTCTAGCATAGTTTGTCAAAAAGACTTTCCTTTGCTGGGCACAGTGGCACGCACCTGTAATCCCGGTGACTTGGAAGACTGAGACAGGAGCATTGCAAGTTCAAAGCCAGCCTCAGCAATTTAGCGAGGCCTTAGCAACTTAGACCCTGTCTCAAAATAAAAAATAAATAAAAAGGCACTGGGGATGTGGCTCAGGGTTAAGCACTCCTGGGTATAATCCTAGTAACAACAACAACAAAAGACTTTCCTTTGATTTGTCATCTTTGTAGAAAAATCAAACAAGAAAGTGAGAGCCTTTCTGGGATGTCCCTTCAGTTCTACTCATCTATTTGTTCAGTTTTATGCCAGCAGTACAGAGACTTGATTATTCTACATTTATTGTAAAAATTGAAGTCAAGTAATGTCAGTCCTCCAAATTTGTTCTAATTTTACAAGGTTCCATTGGATATTCTAGCCCCCCTCTTTTTTTTCACTTCCATGTAAATTTTAGAATGAGCTTTTCAATTAGAAAGAAAGCTAGTGGGATGAAAGAGGAGAACAGCAAGAAAGCGAAGTCTGGGGCTGGAGCAGCGACTCAGCGATTACGGTGCTTGCTTGGCACGCACAAGGACCCGGGTCTGAACATCATCACCATGTACACAACGAAGTGTCAAGCAACAAAAGCCACATGAAAAACTAAATAAAATTGATTCTCTCTTTCTTCCTCTCTCTCACTGTCCCTCTCTTTCTTAAAAAAAAAAAAGAGAAAGAAAAAGAAAGGAAGATCTGATTCATATTAGACCTTCTGAACCAATATTGCAATTTGGGTTTTATTTTAAATGCATTAAGTCATTGGGATAGTTTTGAGGAAGAATTTGAAATAAAATAATTTACATTTTTAGAAGCTCATCTGGCTGGGAGGTGAAGTCTGGGGCATAAAGTGCTAAGTTTGCTGTACTTAAGCTCCCTACCCTTAGGGACCTACAAACTGGTATCTAATAAAGTCGCCCTCAGGGGAGTCTTTGTCAGCCTGGCCCCTTTGAGCTTGTCTTTCTTTTGGTGTATAGTTTTTGACAATGTATTTGTGATGAGTTTCTGGACTGTATGACACCTCCTTCTTAATCAATATGCAATATAAGAAATTTGACACACATTGCCATGTTTGAAGTTAGGTCATTTATGAATTATTTTCTCTTTTGTTCTTTAAGATTAGTGTTCATGGCATTAACAAAACCTTTGGTCTTATGTTTATGGTCTGTTTTCCATCCAAATGTTGACTTGATGGAGTTTCTGTATGCTAGAGGTAAAGATGTTTGTTTCTACTTAGGGGTTAGCCAGGAATCTGGGTAAGATCAGCCCTCATGGAGATCTGACAGCTCTTGAGACTTCCCAGGTTTCACTCAGCACTTCCAGACATAACACCAGGGGTGGGGTGTGTTGGGCTCCAATAGAGGTCTTTATGGAATTTGCTCCTCCCGTCCCAGTCATGTTCTACCATGGTACATGGACACCAGAAGGGAGTTGCTTCAAGATACATGTGTTTGCAGTGTGTGCTCCCCTATTTTCCTAGTGTTAGAGTCCCTGAATCAACTTGAAGTGCTTTCTATCTTAATTTAATGTCACTCTGAGGTCTATTGCTCCACCGAGATACCCATTGCCCTTGTGCTTTTTCCTCTGAGAAGAGGACATTTGGCCTATTTCCTTGGGTGGTTCCAACTGAACACCTGTTTTGCACATTTCTAAAGAGAATGGGAACATCGAGGAATTTTCGTCAACATAGGCTTTGTGTCATAATATGGCCATTTGCCTTTGACACCCACCTTTTCCTCCACACATATTTTCCCCTCTCAGGTTTCTCTGAGTAAGAGCAAACTTCTCATAGAGCAGCACTTGTTCATAGAAACCTTCTTTCCTTAAAACATCTTAGTTTTGCTTTGGGTTTAACACATTGATCAATTACCCATCCCTCCTCCTGAACAAGTTTCCATTTCAATTAGTCTTTTAAAGTTTACAAAGATTTTCTTTTCTTCCCATTGTTTTTAAAATTCGATTAGGACTTAAATTTAACTCAGTCCTGTAACCATTTGGGTGAATTGTGGCAGTGAAAACCTAGGAGCAATTAGTGAGATGCTCTAGCTCACAGTATGGAGTACTGAGAACTCAAGTTTTTTCCTATACTGTGCAGAGTTGTAGCAAAATATAATGGCTCAGGTTTATGTGCAATACTGTGTGCCACAGAGGTCCAGGCCAAGCAATGGGCAGAGATGTGCAGAGCTGATGTCCTGCTTGATAAGACCCTGCAAGGGACAAATTAGAGGTGGCAGAGTGCAGCTTAACAGGTTACTATCTCTGTTGTCATTAGATTCAAGCTCTTAAATTTATTTCAAATAGAAGCATAAGCTATGTGACTTGAGTTAATGAACTTCTTTTCACCATGTAGGGGAAGCTCAACGTGTATTATTTATGAGAAGAAATTGTCCAGCAGCCGGATAGTATAATTTGCCTTCAACTTTGGACATAGAGGAGTAGAAGAAAAAAAATGAGAAGTTTCCATATAACTCCTTTATCCTAAGAAAAAGAAACAAAAATGTCTTATGTAGCACCATCTGACTTTTGGACTTTTACATTACATAGTTTCATTTTTTTATAAAATCATAAGTAACTCTTTTCCTTTGACTCAGATGGGTTCTAGGATTATTTTTTTAGTTGGTAGGTGTAATGTTAAACTGAAAAGACTGGACTTCCTCATCAGCAAATGGGTCTTTCTCAAAAATGATGCTCCCAATTCTGTGGTTGGGTCATCATAGATTTAGAAGAAATTCGGGATCTGAAAAAAATCTCAAATAAGAAAAATAGTTCAATAAGAAATGCGGATCACATATTTGATTCAATATAGTTTTAGAATAAATTCACAGTTTGAAAAAAATCAAGAAATATGGATCTTCCTTTTTTCCTTTTTTTTTTAACAGTTATATGATGAACAGACTATAATGGAAACTTGTCCTGACTACCAAATAAACAGAGAACCATTGTATGAGATGTTAAGCCTTTCATAAGAAGCATGAAAACTTTATTTATTTATTTTTAAAGAGAGGGAGAGAGGGAGAGACAGAGAAAGAAAGAATCATTTTTTTTTCATCTGGCCTTTGTTTCTCTGACACTTTGTATAGGTGGTGTTGGGGTTTGAACCTGGGTCCTTGCACATGCCAGGCAAGTGCTCCGACCTCTAAGCCACTGCTCCAGCATGAAAACTTTGTTGATGATTCTTAGGAGAGAAACAATTTTAAACTTACTAGACGAAATTAAGAACAGATAATGTTCGATCATGTCTGTTTTCAGGAATGGTTGCTAAGGACCAAAGGTGCTATGATGCTGGGAACATAGGGAAGAGTGACCAGAAATTGAGAGTGATAGAAAATGCCAGAAATGGGAAATGTTGCACATTCTTATGATTAGATTTGTGAACCAATTTGATTTAGAGTAAAGAAGTCTTTACATAAAAAAAAAAGAAAGAAATTTTCCAGCAGGCTGTAGGTTTGGGAAATATATGCTCGCAGAAACTAGACAAGAAAAAATCTTTAGTCTCTAAATACTATTATTGATGATAAACAATAAAATATTTGTAACTTATAGAAAAGGGCATTATTGGGGCTGGAGCAGTGGCTCAATGGTAAAGTACTTGACTTGCATGCATAAGGACCTGGGTTCAAACCCCAGCACCACATACTCAACTAAATGTTGGAGAAACAAAAACCAGAAAAAAATAAAACTGATATGCTAGTACTTCCTCTCTCTCTCTCTCTCTCTCTCCCTCCCTCTCTCTTAAAAAAAAAGAAAAAGGCATTATTAAGACTAATTTGGGGCTAGAGTGGTGGCTCGGAGGTTACAGTGATTGTCTGGCATGCATAAGTACGTGAGTTCAAACCCAAGCACCACATACACAACAAAGTGTCTGAGGAATGAAAGTCACATGAAAAACTAAATAAAAATTGCTTCTCTCTTTCTCACTGTCCCCTCTTTCTTAAAAAAAAAAAAGACTAATTTGTTTGTGGTGAAATATTTATTGCATGAAATATTTACGTGGGTGATTTCCAATCTCCTTATTGAGGAAAACATGATACTTATATCTAGACTAACAGTTTGATTTTCATTGTATTGCTATTAACTTTAAGAACATGTATGCTGCCGGGTGTGGTAGCACACACCTGTAATGCCTGTGACCTGGAAGGCTGAGGCAGGAAGATAGCAAGTTCAAGGCTGGCCTCAGCAAATAGAGAAGCCCTAAGAAATTTAGTGAGACCCTGCCTCAAAATAAAATATAACAAAAGGCTGGGGATGTGTCTCATTGGTTAAGCACCCCTGGGATCAATCCTGGTACGTGCCCCCCAAAATAAACCATGTATGTCATATGATGAGAAAATTATTATGGGCTGTAGTCCAGTGAATTTAAGTCCAAAGATACATTTGAACACATTTATAATTCCATAAAATCCAGATTAGGTAGCATTGTAAATGTGATTTCCAAGAATCCATTTGTACTTTGAGTAAAATTATGTTTAAGAGATGTTTTGTGGTTTGGATTTATATAAGTTTTTTTTTAATGTTCATTATGTCTGAAAAGTAACATTGAGTAAACTGGTGAGTTATATGATGAGATTTCCAGAAAGCCAGGAAACTCTGCATAGATACCGTACATTTTGCTCATTTGTATAATGTCTGCCATGTTGAATTTGTGTGTCTATGTATCAGGGCAGTCTTATTCCTTATTTTCCAACTAGATTTGGTTTTAGAATTTTAAATGTTTAACAACAACATCCTGTTCATGCTATTGAACAATGGGCAATGTTTTAATATTTTACTCACTATGATGATGTTTTGTTTGCCTATTAATTGCTATTATTTCAAACTAGAAGAAAGAGATGATGATCATTTAGGCAACTATGGTAGTAGTGACAAGGAGAAGCAAAAAGTTTTGGGACACGTTTTGGGGATAATGATTTGGAAGTAGAAGTGATGGTTGGGGTGCAATGGGCAGGAGGAGGACTCAAGGGTGATTTCTAAGTTTATGACTTCAATAACTGGGTGGATGATTGCTAAATTACCTCCATTTGCTGAAATGGGTAAAACTAGGAGAGGAGAGAAGTCAGTTTAGGGAGTTGGATGAGCTAGGAATTTGTGTAGAGGACAACCCTTAGACCCTGAAATCCCCAAGAGCAGTAATCATGGGTGTAATTAAACTGAATGTGCCTGTATGTTTCTTTTCTTTCTTTTTTTTAAAGAGAGAAGGACAGTGAGAGAGAGAGAGAGAGAGAGAATGAATCAATTTTTATTGAGTTTTTCACATGGCCTTCACTGCTCCAACACTTAGTTGTGTATGTGGGTGCTGGGGTTTGAACCCATGTACTCACACAAGTCAGGCAAGTGCCATAACAGCTGAGCCACCGCTCCAGCCCCCCCGTATATTTCTTATATGTATATAAACATCACATATGACTCTCACACTGAAAAAGTAAACAAAAGATGACTTCAAGCATGTGAGAAAGGTTATTTGGGATGGGAGAGTAAGAGGAAGATGTGGAAAGGAGGAGACGAGGAGAGGCTAAGGACAAGGAAGATGTGTTGAAGGCAGAAAGGCATGAGTATTTGGATACATGTAGAAAGGGTTACATACTCTTCTAGATTCTTCATTATAGAGTCTAGAAAAGCAGACTGCTGCACTGCATAATCAAGGTAGCCTTTGGGAACAAATTTTATATTCTGAATGTAAATGGATACTAAACCAGAACCACTAATCCGCTGGAACTCATACCTTAGAAACGTTACAGGCATGCTAATCAATGGTATAAACTGATCTTGGGCAAGTACTTATAGTACATATTAATAATGTCATTAGGAAGATAATTATTATTTCTTTTACTGCCTGGCAAACAGTAACCTATTAATAAGTGATAATAATTATTATTAAATGTCAAAAGATCAGAATTACCACAAATTGATGGTGGAGATAGCAAGGTGTATTTCATTAATTTGCAGTTCTATTCTCCAGTTCCTTGCTACAAAATTGATGCTTTCTGTATAAAAACAAACGTATGTTTGTTTTTCTATGCCTGTATGTGATTTCTTTTTTTTAGGCTTTTACTTCTCTCTCATAAGCTTGCAGAAATGAAGAACACCAAATTTCTTTTTTCTTTTTTTTTATTAGATGTATGTAGAGATACAATTGAGGGGAAAACATTATCAAACCATCAATAACCAATGTATATATACTTACTTATCCAGGGCTAATGCCAAATCATGGATGCCCAGCTTGAGTTGCCCCTGTTGCTGTTTCCCCCAGAAGAACTCCTGCGTTAAATGGGTATCTCGTGGAGGAA
>PVKS010047710.1:0-12700 GCA_004027875.1 Aplodontia rufa | reverse complement strand
ATAAGAAAGAAAATCATTCTAAATCTTTAGAAACACCCAATTCGCTTCATGAAATTCAGCATATAACTTATTTTTTCAATATCTGTATTCAGGAAGAGACTTTGTAAAAAAAAATATTTAGGTATTTGCTCTATAATTATATGAATAAAAGGGCTCATCAAATTCCTTTTCCAAAAAGGTCTCAATCCTGGAGTTAAATCCCCATATTCACATTCAGAGGCAGAAAATTGCTATGGTTTTCAGGTAATAGTCCTCCAGCACCATATGCTTCTCTCCTTTAGACACACTTGTTTTAAATATGTTTACTGATAGGGATTCAGACTTACCCATCCTTATTCTAGTAGAATCTTCCAGACTCTAATCTGTACAAGGAATATTTGTTAAGTACACACAAACTAATTGAAATGTTTCTCTAGAAAGCCTGTAATTTCAATTGGCTCTCCTAGCTGGTGCAACTCTGGGGTCATCAAGGTAAAATAACAACTGAGTTTTGTTTGACTGATTTTAAAGCCAATCAACAATTAATATGTAAATAGATTTCATATTTAAAATTAAATAGATTCAAAATAAAATAGGAAGGTTAATAGTGTGATTGAACAGCACAGTGATCTGTGAAACAGTGTGAATAAGGATTATATAGTTTCCAAATATTAGATTCTGAAGGTACGCAATGATGATTTCACCAGATCTCATTTATATGAATTGAGTGGGTTAGTGGAGTTAATTTTGTACTATTGGGAGTGAGTCCAATAAATTGAAATGAAGTTAGAAGTTTTGCATAAATACAAAATTAATGCATATATGAAAATCATTATTAAGTATATTGTTGGTCTATTTACAAAGTTAAAATGAACTTATTATAAGCTAATATTAAGAAAATACATGCACACATATACATATTATACAGACAGAATATGTGAAGGTGTGGTAAGTGTCTGAATATATTGCAAATATTACTCATAAAGTGTGTTCTACATCTACATAACACGCCATTTTAGTCAAAGAATTAATATAGTTTGCCTAATTATATGTAAGTTTTGCTTTGGCTGCTTTCCCCAAAATATATATTTGGTTATTTATACTAAGATTTTCTAAGTGTTTATATTTTAACTCCATCAGTTTCTATAGTTTATTAATTTTATGAGATAGGGGAACGTTTGGTTAACCAGAATTTTTTGATCTGTTGCTATGGCTACAACATGGTGTTTCATTTTTGCCTGGCATGACCAACATCACTAAATATTCATAAATACTTTTAAGACTATATAGAAATTGAGGACAGAGTTTTCCTGTTAAATGACTGGAGCTATGTAGGTACAAATTTAATTCAGTCCTCGAAAATAACTTGTCATCTCAAACATTAACAATAATGTGTGCACAATATAGGACCTTTAAGAAAATAAGTAAAAAGGAGAGGTTATTTGTAAACTGTAACTCATAATCAAATTAAAGTGAATTCTTAAGAAATGTGTTGACACTATAAGATGGTTAAAATAAATTGAATGTATTTTAATTGAATTTATGTAAATAATAGAATGGTCTTTCTAATATGAAATTAAAATATTTTCAAGTGCAAAGTTTATTGTTACCAAGTTAGGAAAGGGGAGGAGCACATTGTGAAGACATTCAGACTCGTGCTTTCAGTAAAGAAATGAATCACTGGACATGTCCCTCCTTCTCCTTCTGTTATCCCAACACTCTCTGTGCATATGTCTTGTCCATCTCTTAGCAACATCATCGGCCCAGGAGAAGCCCTCTCACTAGCTTCTGAGCCCCTGGGGGGCAGCACTGAAACAGTCATCTCTGCATCTTCAGTCTTTGAATCACAGGCTGTGCACGGGCTTTCTTGGAGGCTTAGCATGGGTTGAAACTATTTTTCCTATGCAACAGTTCTAATAATTGCATACCATGATGTAGTGCAATTCACTAGCAATATTGTCTTAAAGTCTATTGTTTCTTTTAAGCTTTTTCCCAATATACAAATCCAAAACTACTTCCTACTGTGCTGCTTTCTCCTTCCTTCTCCCTTCCCACCCCTCTGTCTTTCCTAGAGGTACATTCCGTGGCAGGAAAAGGAGAGGTAGGAAGAAAGAAGGGAAGAAAATGTATTCCGTATACTGAGCTTAAATGAACTTGTATTGGCATTATAAAACTTTCAGCTTTTTCTTTCTTTAAGTAACTATACTTGACTCCACCTTTGTCTTATGAGGTCTAAATGAGGCACATGCATGGAAATAATTCCTGGTTATTTATTATAAGAAATGTTCCATTGTTTATTAACCAACAAAGCAATGCTTTTGTTGCTTTTGTCTCTATGTCATTTTTGCTTTCTTAATTATCATTTTCAAGAAATTTTAACTCTTTTTTTATTACTTATTCAGGAAAATGAAATTAAAGTAGTTATTATAGTGACTATAGTCTCCAGGAAATCCAGCTTTATTTCAAAGAAGAATATACAGATGTATATGTATGTTTGATTTCTTGGCCTCTTCCAAAGTCAGAGCATAAATTGAATTTGAATTGGTAATTGTTTTAATTAATATTCCAGTTTCAATTTTAAGACAATGTAAGTGCAGGAGATGATTGGGAAGTTGATGTATGCAATAGACTTTTTTTTGTCCTCTGATGCCTTTTGCACTTGCCAGTGGATAATTGAGGACTGGATTTAATATGAAAAATAGTTTTATGCATGTTGCCTGAATTTCCCATACTTATTACTGAAGAGCTACATCAACCTTTCCATTAGTGAAATAGAATTATATTCTAGAAAATCAAATTTGTTTTGAAGACACAGTAAACAGAAATAAGTGTATTGTTAAGTATTCTTTCTTTAATATGCTGTAAGTGTAAATTGTTGACATGTGAAGAGAAAAGATGCCACCCTGCAGATCATTCTTGTTGGATGAAGCATGTACTGAAGTATCACTTTCTAACAATTAAGAAATTAGCACCAACAATTATGTGTCATCTCTTCTCTAGAGCTCACAGCATGATTAGTTTATGCCTAATTAAGGGCCTAAATCAGCAAAGAATGTCTGGCTTCAGCCTTAAAGGGAATACCTGTAGGCTACTTTCTCAGCCTTCTCTATTTGAGTTAGAATGTAATTCAATTTTATGTGATTATATTAAAGGAGTTCTTACTATTTCACAATTCAAACAAATCCTTGATTCTCATCTCTTATCTTTTTCCATGCTGTCCTTTTAAGTTGTGAGAAAAAGGAAGAAAGAAAAGAAAAAGAAGTCAACTATATAAATGCCTTGAAGGTACTTCTTCAAGATGTATAGATTTTTTTTTCTTTTTCAATAGACTATAATTTTAAATTACTCAGAGAATCTTTTAAAACAGAAATCTTCAACTCAGCACCAAATGTCAAATCCCTTCATCCCACAAAGGAAAAATAAACATGTAGTTTTAATACAGTTGAAATGTTTTATTGCTTATTTAATTCAAATATCTTATTAAAATCAATGACAAAAGGAAAAGATTGGAGACAAGAAAATTACCAGGAAAGTAAATGAAACATATAAATGACACATGCACGGTCAAACATACGTACTCACATGTAAATATATACATTCATTCATGCATGCACTGTTTCTGTGTGTATATATACATACATACAATGTATGTATACATATACATGTTATTTGAAAATATCCATGTGAAATTTATCATGCTTTATATTCTTACATGAATCATATCATAATATTACCTCTTATTTTATAGCTGAGGGAACTGGAAACTGAAGCTTAGAAGTGTTTATTAACTTTCACGCACCCATACAGCTAGTAAAATGGCTGAGGCACAAAGAAAGGAAAACAGGACAGACTAATATAAAGTAAAGGTCAAAAGAGTGCAAATAAAATTCCTAATTTAAAGTTGCCTTCATGATTAGTTATGCCCTTTCAAAACTAATTTAACCTTAAAGGAATGTCTCATTCAAAAATATGAAACAAATGGTTCTAACAGTTTATCAAAAATAAGAAAAAGGTTCTTAATGCAATTTTTGTTTTTCTTTTGACATTTCTTTGCATGACAAATTCAGAAAATATGACTGAGGAGAAAGCTGTTTTCTCAAAAAAAAAAAAAGAAAAGAAATGAAAAACCCTTATGATATCAATATGGTAAAAGAAAGAAACCAAAAAACCTTGATCTTATGGACATATAAACAGTGATGTCTATGTATTAGAAACTACCTACAAGAAATTTTCCATGTTTAACTGAAACTAGTTTTATCCTCCTCCAGTTTCTAAAGTGGAAATCAACAACTTCAAAGAAATAAAAACAACAACAACAAAAACAAAGCCTAGAATAGGAAACAAGAAAGAAACAAATTACATTTTTTTAATTAGAAGGCAAACTTGGAAGAAGAAAAATGTCTCTATATAGACCACATATTAATCCTCAAAGCTCTCTTTCTCTTCAGATTTATGAATTTGGTTTACCAGAGTATGCTTGGGTTAGAGAGGTCTCCTTGCTTGCCCCTCACTAACTAGGAAAGAACTTGGTTACTTTTTCTCAGAGAAAGTAGCTAACTAAAATGGACCTTGTTAAGCTCTCTAAGCACACTTATCTCTTTAAGTTACACAAACTTCTTCAGTTTCCAAACACCTTCAAAAGGCTGCTGCTGGAGTAGAGACATAGGACTATTTATGACAGCTGATAAATAGTTTTAATTTTGCTCAGAATTCAAATACATTTATTATTGGTTAAACATTGTTAGAAATCACAGTGATAATTTTCTAGGATTGATGTGTTGAAGCACATAAATATATATGCATAGATACATGTACATGTTAATTAGTATACAAAGTTAACAGACACGAAAATCTACACTGTTGGCTGTCTTTGCCAGATTTTGCCTTGGGCAGTGTTTTGATCCTGAGTCCCTTGAAGCTATAAGTGGTCCACAGTCCAAAACACATTCAAGGTCTTCCCCGTGATAGGCAAGCACTCTAACACTAACTGTATCCCCCACCCAGTGCTCACCCATGTTAAGTCATTAATAAATATTCAGATAAGTAGTGTTTAAAATCAGAATGGACCTAAGGAAATCATGGATTTGACCTGAAGCAATCTGTTGACTTTTAGTTTTTATTTATCTCCCTTTAAAGTGGAATTTTACCGAAAGAGTTTAAGCATCACTTCCATGAATATAGAAAATGCAAGCTGCAAAAAGTTATTACTGTATGTTTTATCAGCCTTCAACTATTTCATGCCAAGAAAAAAAAGTTCTGTCTTCCAACTTCATATATGTAATGGATCAACATTATGTTATAATTATTCTATTATCCTTTAAAAAATCATTACTTGATAACGACACTCATGAAAATACTGATTTCCTGGTACTCATTTTAAAGTACTTATAGGTCAGTTTCTGCTTTATATTGATAACCATAAAATAAATGGATTCTTATATCTGAGAAACAGATGAGGAATATCATATATCAGCTTATTTCAAACTGACCAGTTATATGGTTAGAAAATATTCCTACAATGTTTTGCCATTTTTATATCGTCTTCAGAAAAATCCTCTATTTTTAAACCAGCACAACAAAGCTTATCTTTGTTCATCACAAGGCCTGTAATTTAAACCTTCTTTGTTTCCCCTTTCACAATACGATATTTCCATCAAGTTTTGAAGAAGGAGGGGGTGGGGGAAACAATGGCTTATTTATTTTACTCAGAGCCTTTTACCTAATAAAAAGTCCCATGGAATTGACCTGGAGGTTTAGGTTAAAGCAGGTCTGCCCCCCTCCAAGGATATGCTTTGAAGTACAAATGATGACTGAAACTACTGTTTGTATTTTAACTGAAATATACCACTTTAAGTCACAGTACAATTGGAAGGAAGGAAGGAAGAAAAGAAGAAAAGAAAAAAATATGATTGGGCAATACAAGCTTTGAATATACTGTAAATAACTACCATTGTTAACATTTTTAATGCTATTTTTTCTACCTTTCTCACTCTAATTTAGAATGCTCATTGCAGACATCCAAAAAGAAGGCCATTTAATGACAACTTCCTACTTTGTAGTAGTATTCAATATTCATTTCATTTTAGAGCATTACTTAGTGAACACAACTACTTTTTAATTGGTGAATCAATGATTCATGTTGGACCAAAACACTCATCAATTAATAATAAAGAATACTGTCTGCTGCTTCAAAAATAAAGTATACAACAAATAAACAGACACACACACAAATATAAACCATCAAAATATTGTCTTGCTCATTTGTCTCTGACAGTGGTCAACTTCTAAAATATTAAAGAAGATTATTAATTCTTACTGAGAAGAATGATATATTTATAAAATATGAAAATAATGGTAATAGTCCTTGCCTAGGCTCCTGATCTGTTCATTTTATGGGAAAAGACAATTGCCTTGTCAAATATTATTCTAAGTAAAATTAGCTTTGTCTAAATAAATGACAAATCATTTCTGTCAATCTGCTTACTCATAATTTATAGAACAGCAAATGCTAACAGGATATAAAGTTTTCCATAATAACTACAAGTTATTAGAATTTGAGGTAATATCTGGATAAATTCTTCATTTTGTGGGCAGCATCTATCTTTAGGAACAAGGAAGAGGAAATTTACATAAAATATGATATTTCATGAAATACACAATAATATCATTTAGTTAATCACCAGTAAATGAATAACTTCTATGGAGTGAGTTACAGTTGCTTAAAAGGCCATATCCTAATGCTTAGTGCTACAGCATGGATCTGTAACGAAGTATGAATGTAACTTAAGCATTTGACTGTTTAATTTGGGCTCCATGGGTAAAAGGGATCAATTTGTGTGCTGGCATGATGACCTTCACTTGCATCATAAATGAAAGATCCAAGAGATCAGGATACTTTTGTTTTTTTGTTTTTTCTTGCATCACTGATACCTAATATAGTGTCTAACGCACAGGCAATAGAATCAAAGGTATAGTTGGTCACTAATATCCTAAATCATGATTTGAACATTCAGTGCACGTTAGACCATGTGGGAGAAGGTTCTACCAAGGACATAAAGAAGGTTCAAGAAGAGAATCTCAGAAAGGGTCTTAGAGCCCCACTGATTATCCCACCAAATACCTGGACATCATATTGATATCAAAATTCAGTGCTTATCATTTAGATTTATCTGGTTATAACTACATAAATAATGGGGAAAAAAGTTCCTTTTTTAATTATAGTCAGACAATAATTTCCAACAAATCTTCGTGTCTTTTCCATAAAGCCTCAAGGTGAAACCCCTTGTAGCTGCTGTAATTGGTGAAGGTGGGTCCATTCAAAAGTAAATTTCAGACGTTGAGTCCTTATGCAATTTATTTTAACTTGTGTGAACCTCACAATTTCCTTATCAGTAACATGCTAAAGTACAGAGCTTCTTTACAGTGCTATGTTGATTAAATGCACTAATAAAGCTACATTTGTGAACAATGATTACCACACATTAAGTGCCAATAAAGATATCTATTAGCTGTGGCTTGAAACATGAGACTAGAACTGTGGAGACAGCTCAAGAGTAAAAATTTAGGTTTAAGATTCCATGACAGTTGCTGAAGTCATGATAATAAATGGGCTATATAAGAAAAGCAATACAACAAGAGAAACACACAGGTAAGCCTAAGCTGTCATATACATGCGCTATTAGCATGAAAAATGGAAGCTGTGTGGAGCAGTAAGGGTAGTAATGGACAAAGGCAATGAAGTTGTATAGAAACTGAATTCAAATTTTAGTTCATATTTGATAAAGTAAACTTGGCATGTTATTTATTCTCTCTGATCCTAATTTTTCCTAATCTGTCAGCTGGGGGTGATATACAATTGGCACACTTGGAGGAAAAATAGCATGGTATTATATTTGCACATAGCACAAAAATATTAAGTAACCATATGTGATGGTTATGAAAAATGAATTTAAAAGTAGACAAATATGGAAGACAGAAAGCAAGAAAGAAGGAAAAAAGAGTAATGAAGGAAGAAAGGAGAAAAGGAAGAAAGGAAAATAAAGGAAAAAGTTTTGGAAAGAAAGAAGAGAGGTTAGTAGAAAGTAAAAAGAAAAAAGGTGGAATGAAAAAAGGAGAAAAAAGAAAAGAAAGAAGTAAAGAAAGGAAGAAATGGAAAGAAGGAAGGAAGGAGGGTGGTATGGAAGGAAGGAAGGGGAGAAAACACATAGCCAGGAGATTTTAGTTTTGAGGAAGCATACCATATTTTTTCAATGATGTGGCCAATAGTCCCTGGGAGGAGGTTTTCACTACAAAGCACCAAAAAAAGATTACAGGGAATAATATATCGAGAGATCAGATATTACTATTTTACTCTTTCATGTTCTTTCTATGTATTCATATGCTTACATTTTTGTCTGACATTATACTTTATATGATACATTTTTAAGTGAACTATTTTTACTTAGCAAAATCCTGATATATTTTCTCATTTCATTCTAACAGATGACACTGAATGTACCATGCTTTCAAAATGAAGTTCTTATTTTTGAATAATTAGTACATTTCCCTCATTTGTTTGTTGTGTGTGTGTGTGTGTGTGCATCTGTTTTTTTTTTTTTAATGAGAGGGATAGTGAGTGAAAGAGAGAGAGAGAGAATCAGTTTTATTTCGTTTTTCATGTGGCTCTCCTACACACAATGCTCCTACGCTTGTGTGCATGGTATTGGGGCTTGAACCAACATCTTCGCGCATGCCAGCCAAGCACTGTAACTGCTGAGCCACCACTCCAGCCCCTCATTTCCCTTGCTTTGCACAGAAACTAAAGCTAGAGTGAGTAGCCCAGTACATAAATCATTTCTATTGAATATGTTTTTAAATATGAAATATTTACATCGAAGCATTTTTAAATCTTTGTAAATCACAGGTAATCATTCAAATTGACTTTTAGGTGAATTGTAAGGAAAATTAACACTGATCAAGTAATGAAGGTCAATGTAAAATACTAGGGAAAACAAACCTTTTAAGATTGCCACTGAATGGGCAGTTCAACACACAGGCTTACTGACTGAAAAGTGTTCGATCTCACATTCTTCAGCAGAATCTCAGGACAGCAAGGAAACAGGCCAGCAACATCATTTCTCAATTTTGTTTTGAAATATTTTACCGTAATCTTTCTGGGCAGACTTGAAGAAACATGTCATTGGCTCCAGACAGGCTCCATTTTTGCTCCACTCCGCCATGAGGTCTGGCTTTGGAGACAACTGGAGAGAATTGGACTGTGAAGTACAGACAAGAAGAAATGTGACAGGTGGGCAAACACAACATGAGTCCAAGAAGAGGGCAGGAAAGGAAGCTGAGAGAGGAAATCTGAAGTGTTTTGCACCTGCTCGGAAGTGGAAGAGCAGAACCAAGGATGCCAGGAGTTCCACGTGTGTGCACTTATAAGAGCCTTTCAAAATCAAGGCATACTTCAATCCTCTTTCATGGGACAGAAACATTTATCTGTATAAAAAATCTTTCTAGAGAATTGCTAATCTCTTTGAGATATCAGTAGTGTAGTTCCAAGGGGACAAAATTGCTTCTTTGCTAGCTGAATAATATTCTTGAAAATTCACCAAATTTTCATTAAAATCAATTTCATAAATCTTGCAATTTATACTTATATTCAGTCTAATGCCACATATTAGGTAAATGTAAAGTGGGACAAAAATAGCTCATATTTATCCACTGTATAATAAAGCTCCAGATACTAGGTGCTGTATTGGTTAGGTCCCTCTCAGCATGAGTAAGAGACCAAGAAGGAGCACAGACACAGGCAACCCACAATGACATGTGAGAGGAATGAAGAAATAAAACAGACCAAAAAACTCGGTCATTGGAAACTACAACATCAAACCTAGGTTAGCCTGTATGATGCATATTCCAAGAGAAAAACAGACAGGGAAGAAGCCAAATTTCTCATAAGATGAAATATAAGTGAAAAATAAATGAAATATGTGGAGAAGACAGAGATTTGTCCTCACAGATAATAAAAAAGTGTTTCATCAATCACACACATGTGTATATTCATATGCATTTTCAAATATGAAGCAATGTAATCCCTGATAATGATATGGTGAGCAAGTCTATGACTTACCTTTTTAATAGGAAATAAAGGGCCTCAAAGAGATAATAAATACTGCCTCAAACAGTTCGTAGGCAAGAACTTTTTCATAATGCTACTTAGTCCCATGAAAACACACACAAATGCAATCAGAAGTCTTTATTCGTTATTCCGAACAATAAGAGAATGCATTGATATACTTAAAAGTGTATTTAAGAAGAGAAAGTAGAGCTGAGCACAGTGGCACATGTGTGCAACCTAGCAACTCAGGAGACTGAGGCAGGAGGATTGTAAGTTTAAACCCAGCCTCAGCAATTTAGCGAGGCCCTAACAAATTAGTGAGATCCTATCTCAAAAATTTAAAAATAAAAAGGGCTGGATTTGGCTCAGTAGTGAAGCACCCCTGGATTCAATTCCCAGTACACACAGAAAAAGTTATTCTTATAAATATAAGAAGATAGAAATGTGAAAGCATAAATATTTGTATAATTTCCCACACTTAGTGAACCTACAGTGAGTAGACCAAATAAATGTGCATGTGTGTGTGTGCATGCATGTGTGTGCATTATACATTGTGTAAGCAATGATTTGTGAGTCCAGGTTTTAGGTACCAAGGCAGAAGAGGGATTGGGGGAGAAACATGTGAAGAAGACTTCTACACCGTTTGCTCTGGGACCCAACGCTGCAAGGCTATCAATGTTCTGTTAAGTTAGGAAGATTCTCATGGAAAACTTTTCTACAAATTCCTGAAGCTTTCATTGTAAGCATATGCTTCCTGGGGTTTGAACTTTGGCGATGTTATGAAAGTACTGAATTTGGATCTAGATTGGAAGTAGACTGAGAAATAGCTCATGAGATTAATGGAAGTCCATTAGGTAATCCCAGTGTTCATGAAGAAGAAGGCGAAAATGAGAAGAGGTAAAACATTTAGTTATTCATAGTGATATCTTGGGGTAGTGTGATTTGGAGGGTTATTTATCTTCTTTAATCTTCATCATAATTTCCAAATATTCTGTACTGGGTCTTTCTTCTTTTGTAATAAGAAAACAAAAGAAACTTTTTAAAGGAAGTTATTTTAAAGCATTCCTTGAGAGGTTTGTAGTATAAATAAAAATGATTCATTATAGATACTGATAATTATGTTAAACAACTACCATAAAGATTCAACCATAAATTCTTTCAATTTAGTGTTGTTGAAAATCCAGACTTTTCCAACTAATTAGTGAATTGCATTATGTTACAGAAACATCTTGTTTGCCTCTTTTAAATGATTTATTATATTTAATTTTTGCTGCCAGGAAACTTAGATCTAATTTTTATGCACATTTCTGGCATAAAATCCTTTGCCCTATATTTTCTTTCCATCTCTTATCTAAGTCATGCTTTACTATTTTTACCTTATTTTTATTGTTTTATTATACATCAATGATGTTTTGGGCTGACTCTACTTATTTGGGAGGTGAATACTTCTGTGTGGCTTTTCTTTGTTTTGTAGGAACAGAACATATAGCACCATCAATGGAACACACCTCCATGTCTGTATATATGTTGTTTTCTCTATCTAAATTCTACTGTCCTATATGATTGGCTGGGTGAAGTCTTAGGATTTTTCAAGATTCAAACTGATTACTAGCTTCAATAGGTCCAGAAAAAATTTGGATATTACTCCCATATAAATGTGTATCTTAATTAGTATTGAATTTTACTCTTTCACCAGGCTCTGAATTTTGTAGACTACAACCTTGTGGATCCTCTCAGCATTATTGCACAGCATACTGTAAATGTTCAATAAACATACAAAAAAAGTTAAAATACAAGATATGTAAGTGAAACTAATGAGCTCAATGCAGTCCTCAAACAATGCATGCAATTTTCTCTTTTAGGAATGTACTAGCAATTCCTTTGGAATTGCAGATAATAATCAAAACCATGTTACCTTTTATGAAAATCTGATTCTTATTTCTGTGGTCTGATAACCATGGTTTGTTCCATTTATCATACTTTCATTTATCAAATGTTTAATGAGTGCCTAAATTGTTCCTAGTATTGATCTAGGAACTAGGAAAGCAGAGGAAAATAATGCAGGTATGATCAACACCCTCATGAAGTTTTATTAGAACAGCAGAGGAAGGTATTAGAGAATTTGTTTTAATTTTTTATTCATGGTCAGAACAAATGCCAGGAGAGAATGCAGTGTGTTCTATTAATTCATAACAGAGGTTGAGTATGTTGCATTCTAAATAATGAGTGGGAAATTCATTTGTAAATCAGTGAAGGTTGGAGGGTAGAAAAGAGGAGATTGGATGGGCTGTAGGAGCATTGCCTTGACTCCCTTTCTCTTTAATATTCTTGAAATGAAGAGGTGGCCAGGAGATAGATAATACAATTTAAAACCATGTGACTATGGAAACAGATAAATCTAATGCCTGAAGTTTGCAGAAGAATTTGTTTCATAATAGAATTCTTCTCCACTGGATACCAAGGAGAGAAGAAATGCTTGTCCAGCTTTACAGGTTTAACACCATTCACAGTGTTCCACCCAGGATACACCTAAGTATCTCTTGAATCCACTGTCAATTAAACATAAATTATTTTCCTACAATAAGGGAGTATTTGTTTATTTTGGGGAGGTGAGGAAGT